>CAJQUN010001796.1:0-44665 GCA_907163345.1 Haberlea rhodopensis
CCAACTTCATCTTAAACAAAATACCACAAAAAGTAAGGATGAAAACTCCTTTTGAGTTATGGAAAGGTCACAAGTCTTTCTACAAATACTTGAAAGTGGGGGGGTGCTTGGCTGAGGTAGAAGTACCAGAACCAAAGCAAGTAAAAATATGGCAAAAAATAATAGATTGCATTTTCATTGAATATGCAATAATAGTAGTGCATATCAATTCCTGGTTCACAAATTGGAAATAGATGATTTGCACAAAGGTACAATCACTGAGTCAAGGAATGTGGTATTCGTTGAAGATAGGTTTCCTTGTAAAGAAAACAAGGACACAAGTCCTAAGAAAAGGGTGTATGAAGACTCTACCGTGACTCTATTGAGGAAGTAGAGCCACAACGTAGTAAGAGAACCAAAGTGGCTAAGACTTATGGTCCTGACTTCATAACATCTGTGTTAGAAAATGAACCAAGATCGCTTAGCGATGCCTTGTCTGGCCTCGAGGCTCCTATGTGGAATGGCCATCAATGGCGAGATAGAATCCATAATGCAAAACAACACGTGGGAATTGGTAGACCTTCCAACCAAAAGTAAACTATTGGAATGCTAATGGATTCTTAAAAGGAATATAAATCAGATGGTTCAATTGATAAGTACAAGGCAAGACTCGTGGCAAAAGGATATAGACCAAAGGAAAGCCTTGATTACTTTGATACATATTCGCCAGTCACGAGAATTACATCAATTAGAGTGATCATCGTTATCGCTGCTCTGAACAATTTAGAGATACATCAAATGGATGTAAAAACAACATTCCTCAATTGGGAACTTGAGAAAGAAATTTATATGAAACAACCAGAGGGGTTTGTAGTTCCCGGACAAGATAAATAGGTGTGTAGACTCGTTAAGTCATTATATGGGCTTAAGCAAATGCCTAAACAATGGCATGAAAAATTTGATTAACGAGTGTGACAATGTGTATATATATGAAAAACACGCCTAAAACATATGTAATAGTATGCTTGTACGTTGATAATATGCTCATAGTGGGAAGCAACTTAGAAGTTATCAAAGCGATGAAGAAAATGTTAATAAAACATTTTGAAATGAAAGATATGGGTGAAGCTGAGATGATACTTGGAATTAAGATCTCCAAGACATCCGGAGGACGAGTGTTGTCACAGTCTCGTTATGTTATGAAAATACTCGAGAAATTTCCAGCGAATGACACGTCGTCTGTAAGGACACCCTATGACCTGAATCTACATTCTCTGCCATGAAATTAGAATACTCAATGATAATTGACAGTCTCATGTATCTCATGAACTGTACACGTCCTGATATTGCATATGCGGTTGGAAAACTAAGTAGATTCACGAGCAATCCAAACAATGATCGTTGGAAGGCATTGATGAAGGTACTTAAATATTTAAGATACACACTGAATTATGGATTGCATTATACAAGATATCCTGTTGCATTAGAAGGATACAATGATGCAAATTGGATATCATATACGCAAGACTCCAAGTCGACAAGTGGTTATGTGTTTACCATTGAAGGGGCTGCAGAGTGTCGTAGAAATCAACCAAGCAAACTTACATTGCTAAATCCACTATGGAATATGAATTCATAGCTTTGGATAAAGCGGAAGAAGAAACCGAATGGCTTAGAAGTTACTTGGAAGAAATTCCTTGTTGGGAAAAACTTGTGCCTGCAATTAAAATACATTGCGATAGTCAATCAGCTATAGGAAGGGCACATAGTAGCATGTATAATGGAAAGTAGACATATACGTCGTAGACATAATACCATTAAACAATTGATCTCTAATGGCGTTATTTCCATTGACTACGTGAAGCAAAGGAGAATATTGTGGATCCACTTACAAAAGGCTGGCATAGAGATCAAGTATATAGTTTATCGAGGGGAATGTGGTTAAAATCATAATGGATAGCTAACCTTGTGACTGGAGATTCCAAGATCTAGGTACAAAAGGGAACTAAATTATGAGATTGTATAAACACATTGAAGATCAATCTCCAACCCATTCCTATGATAAGGGGTATAGCCTGCAAAAAGAGTACGAGGATAGGCAAAAGGCTTTTAATGATCCCTAAGACATATTAGGATATGTTGGAGTATAGTGGGATACTCTTTTAAGAGATCACATACATAAGTGCAAAGTGTGGCCGCTTCAAAGAATGGAAAGCACTTATGAAACCAAGCGTGGTCCATGGCCAAAACAGACACAACCGTAAGAAACCAATACGAAGGCTAGAGTTATTATGATGTGGGTTCAATTGTCTAGGTTTACACAACGTCTAAATAGTTCAAGAATGTAAGTTCACTATTAAGTCAAGTAAATCCGATTGAATTCTACTATGGAAGGTTCAAAGCGGCAAACTATCTCTCCAGATGCTATAACAATTCATTAAAGGTGCTCAAACTGCATACATGCATTAATTTAATTAATGTGGGGGATTGTTGGAAATCCTGTGTGAATTATATTAAAACTTAACCAAGAAAACTGAATTTAGGATTTTATGAGTGCCGCGATCGATCGCGACAGAGCAAATGATAAAACAAATTTCTGCAACGAGCGATCGATCGCGCCTCAATGGCCGATCGACCGCCCTTGGCAGAAAATTGAAGAAAGAAAGCGCGATCGATCGCGCCCTGCTATGGACTTTCACGTTTGGTTGCTTTTTTCATGATGGGATGCTTCCAAATGGTGTATTTTGATGACACTACTTGATCTAGTATAAAAGGAACAACCCCTTAACGAATTAGAACTAGATTTTCGAAAATCAAACACAAGATTAAAGCAAAATACTTGCAAAATTTCTGCACAATCATCTTGTTCATCCTTCCTTTTGTTGAGCACTTTTAAACCTTTGTGGTTTAAAGGATTTGTGAATTGAAGTGTGTAGAACTCCAACGTCTCATAACGACAATAATGGATTTATGACATCATATGTATAGTAAGATTTTCATTCTTTAAAATACCCAGTATATATTTCATAATTACTGTGTGTGATTTTATAAAAATTTGGGAGATTTTTCCAGTAAATTGGACTATCGGGGAAAATCAAAGCATAAACATATATCAGCAAGGTAACAATAAAATCCCATGTAAAAATCTCTCGCCAAATAACCTCAAATATTCATCAAACTAAATACATCTAACTCATGCTCTATACACAACATAATCCCCATCTTCCATAAATTTAAAATGCACACATCAAACCTCATAAGAAAATAGAAACTTCGAGATATTGATACATAACATATACATGTTTCAAAGGCTCGCAGATGAGCCATAAATAATGAATGCAAATCAAAATACTTGCTTAAATTATATCTCTTTTTACCAATAATGGTACCACGCTTATGGGGTACTTCCATTCAATGGTTCGAGCTCGCCCCAAGGACATCATCGTACCTATTTTACCTGTTTCAATATAAACAGCCCCACACAGGGTGAGCATATACCAATGGATAAACATATGGATATCAATTACTAATTCACAAAAAATTGATACAATAACATAAAGAAATACTCCTGATTGCTTCTGAAGTAGTAAGAGATCTCCCGAACTGTTCCTGTTAACTCCATGATGATAAGTATCATATATTAGATCCTTAACGGTGCATGTTCTCACAAATTCACAGCTTTGTATTTATCAAGTTACCCTTACTTAAAACATACAACTCCTGACCGAAATGTACATATCAATAACTCAACAATATGTTATTTCTCGATTATTCGTGACTAATAACATATCAGAGGCTTATACGCCTGTCAACTCCAACAATCCTCAAGAATTTCTCATAACTGACATGCCATAGGCATCAGATTCATCTCACATGTCCAGTTACTTACATATACATATTCGTCGTATCAAAAGCATCAAACTCAACTGGCATTAATTACATTTACATTTCATACGTATCAACACATGTATGTATATCTATATGTAATTACTTCATACCATACCTGCTCGTATGTTACTATACCTTATCGTCGACAGCGATCCAGTGACATTCACCTGGATGTTGAGAATTATATGATGATATCCATAAATCAAGAATGTATCATTAGTTCTTCTTAAGTACTTCAAGATATTCTTGATAGCGATCTAGTGACATTCACCTGGATCAACTTGATATCTGCTCGTCATGCTTAAAGCATACAAACATCGGGACGGGGTACATATCATGGCATACATGATAGATCCAATAGCTAACGCATATGGAATATTACTCATGCGTTGTCTCTCATCTTGTGTTGAAGGACATTGATCATTCGAGAGATATATCCCATGTGTCATAGGCATGAATCCTTTCTTTGATTCTTGCATGCTAAACCATTTTAGCACTTTATCTATGTATGTACTTTGACTTAGGCCAAGTAATTTTCTTGATCTCTCTATAGATCCTGATACCTAAACAATAGGTGGCTTCACCCAAGTCTTTCATAGAAAAGCAATTCCCTAGCCAAATCTTTACAGATTGCAAGGCAGGATAATCATTCCCAATGAGAAGTATGTCATCTACATACAATACTAGGAAGATAATTATGTTCCCACTGACCTTCTTGTAGACACAAGGTTCATCTACGTTCTTGATGAAACCACAACTCTTTGATCGCATCATCGAAACGAATATTCCAACTCCGAGAAGCTTGCTTCAATCCATAAATGGATCGTTGTAGCTTGCATATCTTTCCAGCATCCTTTGGATCAACAAAACCCTCTGGTTGTGTCATGTACACATCCCCCGTTGTACGAAGGCTCGTGGAGTATCTATATAAAATATCAATTCAATATTAGCTCATTCACAATACAATTGATATCATCATATAATTCTCAACTTCAATTCGATCTCGACCATTCAATAAAAATGATCATTGTCACATAATCAGGCAATCGACACTGCTCTGAGCAACTATACAATTTTTTTCTTACTATGGGTAATTTAAATTACTCAATTTGTCAATGAGAGGTTCTATCACTTTAAATCAATAAAATCCATACTACTTTCTCATGTCATCATACATCTCGGTTGTACTATTTATTCGACGTTCTCAACATCCAGATAATCCACCTTGTTACTTGGAATTATTATTTCATACTCGTAGTAAGGATCTACACCAATCGATCTTACATCACTACCTTAGTAATAACATCTCAATCCACACTTATACGCTGAAAGACACACACATACAGTAAGTAATTCTTCAATAAGAACCGATTAATCCAACACAAGTAGTTCGATCTTTCCCAGCTTCGGGAATAAGATTTCGACCAAATAGAAAGGATTTCGAACTCATTGCAGCAACACAATTTGATCTAAATAACAACCTCAAAACAGTCTCCTAATTCGGTTAAGATAGTATCAACTTCTAACATAAGAGTAGCAGATTTCGAACCGAAGAAAAACTGAATTTTCGAATCAAACTATTGCAGATTTTCGAACTCAAATTGGCCAAGTTTTCGAACCACACAGCAGCAATTTTTGGAACCCGCAGGATTTTCGAACCAAAATACAACAATTTCGAAATATAAGAGGGCAACAACTTTCTCCATTACCTTAATAGGGGAAAATTGAATTTACAGTGAGGAATTTGCGTCTCCCTCTAACTCATATTGAACCATGCTATAAACTAAACAAATCAATGTAAATATCAACTAAACTAGGAGTAACTACTGAGCATCAACACACAAAAACAACATCATTTCCCTTCAACGACACCATTTCGATCGATACATCACAAGGAGAAAGGGAAGGGATGCGATGGAAACAATTACCACTATTTAGTCCAAGATTTAATTAAACTAAACATAAATCACATGATATATAAATTGATTAACAAGGGTAAAAACTCCCTGGATGGTGACCAAGAAACCCGACCACAAAATCCCCAAACAGCTCCATCGATAGTGACCAAGAAAATCGACCACAAAATCCCCAAAATAGAGGTATGAACTTCGAACTAAAATCGGGATTTTTCAAGGGAGTGAACAATTGAGAGTAATGTAAGATTACACACACAAACCTTCATGAAATTGTTATGAAGATTTTGGGAAATCGCGGTTATGCCCGTCTCGTTCTTCGTGATCAAGAGAGAGGAGAGAGATTTGAGCCAATGAGTGAGTTAGTTTTGGAGAGAGAAATGAATCTAGGCTTTATTCCATCCACCAACATAATTTATCCTATTCCCATTTTCTATTATTTGCAAAAAACCCCTTCTTATCTAATTTGTTCATCAAATTCAACACAATTCATTTTATTTAAATTCCAAACCCATTTTAAAAATATGCCCCAAATTTCAATTCCACAAAAGTTTCATATTTTTCCACAATTAATATTAAATTGTTATAAATTATTTTAGACATCACAAAGTGCTTCTTTCATAAATCGTAAGTTGTTGTATCTTGGGAGACAAATTGCAATTGAAAACCGTTAGCACCAAGACGGGACAATATTGTCATAAGGACGGGGATTACAATCTCATTTCAACGTTCTTCGTGATAATCAATTTCATCTCTCACTTGCCTTTTATATACAAACCAGAATATTTTTGAACAACAATATTAACCCATCGATGATCAAATATTTCATTTAGATTTTCGTCCTTTAACATGGACATTTATATGTATAGTGATAAGTGTATTTTTTGCACTTACGTTTGCCATGTTTTTTCATTGATTTTACATTGGTTCTTAGAGAACATATTTATGCTTTTGGTTCAGTTTTTTATCTTTCAGTAATCCAGATAAAGTGAGATGATGTGATGAAAAGGCATAGAATTATGATGATAAGGTGGAAAAACCCAACCATGGAAGTTGAAATGAAGATAGAAAAATTGATCATGAAGAAACTGTCATCAATGATCGATGGCAGAAAAAACGTTATTGTAGCAACGATCAATCGTCGAAAAATTGACGATCGATCGCCGAAGGCACTATGTAAGTGATCGATCGTTGAAAAAAGTGATCGATCATCCAACATGTTTTAGCCCAGAAACATGCGTGATAGCTAGGGTTTGGCAGGAAAGGAAACTTATTCGTTATGAACTCTTTTTTAACTTGTTTAAAAAAGGGTCTCCAACCATATCATAATATCATCCATTCAAGACTATCTTTTACACCATCTTTCATGTTATACCAGAGATTTGGAACCACTCCAACAAAGGAATTCATGAACACGATTGAGAAAGAAACAAGAATCAACGAATGGAGTCGACGTCGAGAGTTTATTATTATTTCTAAACTTTAGTTTTGTTTTATTTCAAATTTATCATGTTTGAAATGTTGAGAAACATCTTTAAACATTGTTCTTTCATTAAGATCATGAGCTAAGCTTGTTTATCAAAATTAACTTCTAAGTGCATGCCTTATTGTTCTTAATGTTTTTGAGGCGTAGCTACCTTCAATTGATTTTATGTATTATAATTGAGATCGAGAGATGATATTATAATATGATATAATAATTCATGCCGTGGATTGCAAATTGAGATCGGGAGATAAATCGAAGACTAGTAGTTTTCATACAGTTTTATGCAATATGATTTTGTTAAATAAGTGAATGAGAGTTACTTGTTGCAATTTGATATTAGATTTGATATAACTCGAGTGTGTATATTGCATAAGCTAGGAAAACTCGTCGCCTTAGGAATAGATGAAAATTCAATCAAAAGTAATAAAAGAATTGTATGAGATTGCAATAGGTGAACCGAAATCTTGATAATTCTCTCAAGTGGGGTTTTTCTCGTGATCTTCAATTGTTTCGGTTGGAATATAAGTATTGTTGTTTTGTTATGTAGTTAATTCATTCATTACAATTTTGTACGTTAAATATAATTTAAATAATCTTGTTTGGTACTTGCTAGCTAGTTCTTGGTTTGACAACCATGTTCTTATCACTATATTAAAACTTGACACCGTACGCTTGCGGTTTAAATCGTGCATAAATTGAACTGACAAAAAATTTGTGTGAAAGAAAAGTACGATGGTAGAGTTACATACTTTTTCAAATAATGTGGATGTGTAATACAAGAGATAAAAATGATAGATGATGTCATATGATATATTGACCTCCTCGGGTAAAATCCCCTCAAGGGCCGAACAAGTCATATACCGAACAGAGTGCACCGAACGGATTAGCACCGAGCAGGGTTTTTAACCGAACAGCTGCTAACCCTCCTCGATTTTATGGTCAAAGATTAGCGGAAGACCCGGGAGTAACTAACAAATTAACCGGCGTGAATGAACGTGCGGTAATGGGGCGCGGATTTCTCGGACGCGTTGGACTCCAGTTAAGCCACGATCAGAGGACATCGTGTTCCGGATCTCCCGCGAGCCAATCACTGGGAACAGTCCTATAAATACCCGCGGATGTCATCATAGTAAGGGTTGGATTTTTTTGGGCAAAAAGACTCCGAAGAGAGCAAATTTATGTCTGTTCGGTCTTTTCTGTTATTCTCTAAAAAAATTTGTTTAAGTCATTGAGCGATTGTTATTTGTGTCCAGAGAGTTTTGTAATCATCAACATTTATAGTGAAGTTTTATACTGGACTAGGTCCCGTGGTTTTTCTCTCCATTTGAGGGTTTCCACGTAAAAAATCTTGGTGTGTTTATCGTTATTTTCTGTTAACACCTTATTCTACCTTATATTCGAAAATCACGGATCACATCATTGGAGCCGTCTGTGGGAACAAAAAGAGTAAAGACGTTGAAGCAGGGACTTTTCATTAAGAATCCAAGGCGAAATGGTTAGAAGCAAAGGGCGAGGGCCAATGTCGGGGAGGGATAAACCAATGACCCCCCCACGTTCATGCCCAGAACCAGAAGGAGCAGGGGAGGCTGGATCATCGCAGAATCTTTCACGAGTATTACCTACCGGAGGAATACCCATGGAACATTTGACTGAGATGATTGCCAAAACTGTCGGAGAAGTTATGAAACAATTCATGACCCCCCCCTGTCAGGAAGAAAATAAAGAAGAGGAGGAAGACTCAACCTCTATAACAAAGTCGGAAGAGGAGGCTGGAGAATCGAAAGATTTTCCTAATCGTTCAAATGATGAAATAGATAGGGCTTTGCACCATCAAATGGAGGATTTAAAGGAGGAGTTACAAAAAATGCGCAATAAAATGGAAGGCCGTATTAACTCGGCAAGAAGAAGCACCCCATTCACTCCTCGGGTCATTGATGATCCTCTGCCTCTTAATTTCAGAACTTTAAGTGCGGGGAATTATGATGGTAGCACGGATCCAGAAGAATATTTGTCTCGATTTGAGAATGCTTCACTCCTTCATCAGCTGTCAGATGGGGTGAAATGTAGAGTGTTCTTGACTACTCTAGCCGGCGCTGCTCAATCGTGGTTCAATCAATTACCATCAGGAATAGTGGATTCTTTTCCCAAATTCAGCTCGTTGTTCCTTCATCAATTCGCGAGCAGTAGAAGTTGCAAGAGAACAGCCTTGAGTTTGTTCGGTCTCAGGCAGATGGATAAGGAGTCCCTGCGGGATTTTTTGAAAAGATTCAATCAAGCATGCCTTGATGTTCCGCATGTGACATCCGAAATACTAGCCAGCGCTTTCACTCAAGGGTTGAGAGAGGGGGATTTGTTCAGATCGTTGGCCAAGAAGCCACCGTCGGATTATGATGAATTACTGGGGCGTGCCTCTAAATATATTAATTTGGAGGAAGCGCAGAGGATGAAACAGAAGAAGGAAATAAAAAATGGTGGTGAAGTCAATAGGAAGGAGAGGCCATTGGAACAGCCTAAGAGGAACTTTGATCAGTACCTACCGATGAGACCTTATCGGGAGGTAGCCATGAATCAAATTATGCCGAAGAGGGGTCGGGGGGGGACCTTATGGAAGAGGAGTATTCCGAGGAGGAAGTGCCCGAGGAGGGAGCATTTATGAAGGAAGAATGGATGTAAGGCGAGGAGTTGACGATGACCTGAGGAACAGTGCTCCTTTCCCTCGGAATAATGTTAATCCAGGGAGAGGAGCACTTCAGCCAGTTCCTTGGGCAGTACGGGGGAAAGAGTGGAGGGAGGAAATCAAGTTACCAGGGAAAGAACCATGAGCAATGTTCCTAACCGAGGGACTATACATATGATTTCGGGAGGAACATCATGTGGAGATTCTAACCGAGCAAGAAAAAGTTATGCTCGAAGACTCGAAGTGTTATCCATTAATCCAAGTCATACTCAGGAGACTCCCTCTATAGCTTTCGGACCTGCAGATTTACAAGGGTTTTATTTTCCCCACGAGGATGCACTGGTAATTTCAGCCACAGTAGCCAACTACAATGTGCAAAGAATCTTCGTCGATACAGGCAGCTCGGCAGATGTGCTCTTCCTTAGTACTTTGAAGCAGATGGAATTGGGAAGTATAGCTGTACAAAAAGTAAATACTTCTTTACATGGGTTTACTGGAGAAGCCATAAGTCCTATAGGACAAGTGTCTTTACCCTTCACATTAGGAGAGGAGTCCAAGACAAAGACGAAGATGATCACCTTCCTCATAGTGGATGCACCCTCCTCCTATAATATAATATTGGGTCGGCCGGCATTAACGGCCTTTGAAGCGGTTGCTTCTACTTACCACCTGAAGATAAAATTCCCAGTAGGAGAGGAAGTGGGACAAGTAAGGGGAAGTCAGAGTTCATCAAGAAAATGCTATGTGCAAGAGTTGAAGCAAGACAAAGAAAAAAATAGAGAAGATGGGGAGCGAGGAAGTAATAAGAGGAAACATGGACAGCCTGAGGCGGAGGAGCGGATAATCCCCGAGGAGGCATTTATGAGTATTGAGTTAGGTCACCCGGCGAAAACTACTCGCATTGGGTCCAAGTTGGATCCCGAATTGAGGAAAAGGGTGATTGAATGCTTAATAGATAACGTGGATGTGTTCGCTTGGAATACCTCTGAGTTAATTGGGGTAAAACCTGAGATTGGTGAGCATCATCTAAATATTGACCCGGGTGCTCGGGCAATTAAACAGAAGAGAAGGCATTTCGGACCCGAGAAGGATGCCGTCATAGCTAAACAAGTAGAGGAGTTGTTGAAGGCAGGTCATATACGGGAGATTAGTTTCCCTACAGGCTCTCAAATGTGGTTCTAGTACCTAAAACAGGAGACAAGTGGAGGATGTGTGTAGATTTTTGGGACGTGAACAAAGCGTGTCCCAAAGATTGTTATCCATTGCCAAGGATTGATCAATTAGTGGATTCTACTGCGGGACATGAGCTGTTATGTCTTATGGATGCTTATCAGGGATATCATCAAATCCCCTTAGCCCGCGAGGATCAGTCCAAGGTTAGCTTTGTCACAGCTGGA
This sequence comes from Haberlea rhodopensis, assembly GCA_907163345.1. Classification (NCBI taxonomy): domain Eukaryota; kingdom Viridiplantae; phylum Streptophyta; class Magnoliopsida; order Lamiales; family Gesneriaceae; genus Haberlea; species Haberlea rhodopensis. The sequence continues at coordinate 11,341 of CAJQUN010001796.1, forward strand.
GGAACTTTTTGTTATGTCGTCATGCCCTTCGGATTGAAAAATGCTGGGGTTACTTATCAGAGACTGATAGATAAGATGTTCAGAGATCAGATAGGACGGAACGTGGAGGTTTATGTTGATGACGTCCTGATCAAAAGCAAGAAGGCCCAAAATCTGATAGAAGATATGGAGGAAGTCTTTGCCACTTTGAGAAGATTTGGCATGAAGTTAAATCCAGCCAAATGTACCTTCAGAATTCATAGTGAAAAATTCTTGGGGTACATGGTGACAGAGAGAGGTGTGGAAGCTAACCCTGAGAAAATCCGAGCAATCCAATAAATGAACCCTCCTCGAACCTTGAACGAAGTACAAAGGTTAGCAGGAAGAATAGCAGCGCTTAGTCGATTCATATCTAGATCGGCTGATAGGAGTTTACCTTTCTTTAAAGCATTAAGGCGAGGAATGCGGTTCGAGTGGGATGATCAGTGTCAGAAGGCTTTCGAAGACTTGAAAGAATATTTAGCTCAGTTACCCTTAATGAATAAACCCGAGCACAATGAGACCCTCCTTGTCTACTGGTCGGTAACCGAGGAAGTTGTCAGCTCGGTGTTAATTCAAGAGAAATTTGGACAGCAGCAACCGGTATATTATGTCAGTCGAGCTTTGCAAGGAGCCGAACAAAGATACCCTCAAATTGAAAAGTTAGCTTTGGCTATGGTGATCACTGCAAGAAGGCTTCGGCCGTATTTTTATCTCACCCTATCATGGTGGTAACGAGCACTCCCTTAGGAAGGCTCTTGTCAAAAGCTGAAATTTCAGGAAGGATGGTGAAATGGGCCACAGAATTGAGCGAGTTCGATATTTCTTATCAGCCTCGGAATACTATTAAGGCTCAGGCCTTATCTGATTTTTTGGTTGAAGTAACTCATACTCGCGAAGAAAAACATTGGAGCCTATTTGTAGATGGATCATCTACTCAAAAGGGAAGCGGTGCAGGAATTATACTGATCAGTCCAGAAGGAGAGGAAGTTGCCATAGCCATTCAGTTCGGTTTTCATTCTTCAAACAATGAAGCCGAATTCGAAGCTCTCCTCTCTGGTTTACGAGTGGCATTAGACGCCGGAGCTCGGAAAGTAAAAGTGTTCATGGATTCGATGCTGGTTGTACAGCAGGTAAATGGGGTGTACAAGGTGAAAGAAGAAAAAGTTGAAAAAATACGTGGAGAAGGCTCAAGTATTAGCGACTCAGTTCCAGGAAGTGGAATTGAAGCAAATACCACGAGAAGATAATAACCGAGCAGATTCACTCGCAAAGTTGGCCAGTTCCATTCATGAGTGGAAGAACAGGAAAGTGCTGGTACAAGATCTTCTGATCTCGCACATAGCTATCAATAGTATAATGAATTTGGAGCCTTGTATCATATCCGATTGGCGAGAGCATATCATTAAATTCTTGAAAAATAGGGTGTTGCCATTAGATCCGAAAGAAGCTGCTCGGGTGAAGAGAATGGAGAAGCGTTTTGTGTTAGTAGAAGGTAAATTGTTCAAAAGAGGATTTTCAGCTTCCTTCTTACAATGCACATCAGTGCAAGAAGGAGAACATTTACTAAAGGAGATTCACGAAGGCTGTTGTGGAAATCGTTTGGGAAGTAATATGTTATATCAGAAAGCCCTTCGGGCCGGATACTATTGGCCCAGTATGAGAGAAAATGCCGAAGAAATTGTTAAAAAATGTAACAATTGCCAGAAACATGCAAATTTATCTCATATACCCGCAGATGTCTTAAATACCAGTATTACTTCATGTCCCTTCGATCAATGGGGAATGGACATCGTCGGACCTTTTCCTCTTGCCACGGGGCAAAGAAAATTCCTCCTAGTAGCAGTGGAGTACTTTACTAAATGGGTGGAAGCTGAACCTCTAGCAAAAATAACTGAGGAGGAAATCATCAGATTCTTATGGAGAAGCATAGTATGTCGGTTCGGAATACCGAGGAGAATTATTTCGGATAATGGAAGGCAATTTCAGGGAAAGAAACTACAGGAGTGGTGCGAGGATATGAAAATCAGGCAAGTATTCACGTCAGTAGCCTATCCACAGTCAAATGGGCAAGTCGAAGTTATTAACCGTATTCTATTACATGGGATTAAGACGAAGCTAGAAGGGGCTCGAGGAGAATGGGTAAATTAACTACCTGGAGTCTTGTGGGCTTATCGAACAACTCCTCGGGTATCTACAGGGGAAACTCCGTATAGTCTGGTATACGGTTCAGAGGCCCTCATTCCAGCGGAAATTGGGGTTGAATCTCTCCGCGTACAATGTTATGATCCAGAACAGAACGAGGGTAAGAGAATGCAAGAGTTAGATGAGATTGATCAGCTAAGAGAACAAGTTGTAGCAAGAATATAGCTATATAAAGTAAGGATTACCAACGCCTATAACCGAAGGGTTCGATCAATAAATTTCAAGTTGGGGATTTAGTGTTACGAAGAACAAATCCTGCTGGTGAGGTAAAAAAGTTGGCACCCAAATGGGAAGGCCCTTACAAAATCAAGGAAGTAATCGGAAGAGGAGCCTACAGGCTGGAGGATCATGAAGGTCGGAAATTGGTAAGACCTTGGAACATTCATAACCTGAAAAAGTATTTTGTGTAATCTTTCTTTTTTATTGTTTTATGAATTCAGTAGTAACAAAATGAAAGTATTTGATTCATCGAGTTTGTTCGGAATTCTAATGATTTACTCGTGGGATCGGGATGTTTGGTCCACAACTAAACATTACATTATCATCGGTTTACTCGTGAGATCGGGATGTTTGGTCCACGTTTAAACATTACATTATCATCGGTTTACTCGTGGGATCGGGATGTTTGGTCCACGTTTTAAACCTAAAATTGCCTAAGTGTTTGTGCTCGGGGTAGCGAGCTTTGTTCAAAATTTTAGTTGTTTACTCGTGGGATCGGGATGTTTGGTCCACGTTTTAAACCTAAAATTGTCTAGGTGTTTGTGCTCGGGGTAGCGAGCTTTGTTCGGAATTTTAGTTGTTTACTCGTGGGATCGGGATGTTTGGTCCACGTTTTAAACCTAAATTGCCTAGGTGTTTGTGCTCGGGGTAGCGAGCTTTGTTCGGAATTTTAGTTGTTTACTCGTGGGATCGGGATGTTTGGTCCACGTTTTAAACCTAAAATTGCCTAAGTGTTTGTGCTCGGGATAGCGAGCTTTGTTCGGAATTTAAGTTGTTTACTCGTGGGATCGGGATGTTTGGTCCACGTTTTAAACCTAAAATTGCCTAAGTGTTTGTGCTCGGGGTAGCGAGCTTTGTTCGGAATTTTAGTTGTTTACTCGTGGGATCGGGATGTTTGGTCCACGTTTTAAACCTAAAATTGCCTAAGTGTTTGTGCTCGGGGTAGCGAGCGTTGTTCGGAATTTTAGTTGTTTACTCGTGGGATCGGGATGTTTGGTCCACGTTTTAAACCTAAAATTGCCTAAGTGTTTGTGCTCGGGGTAGCGAGCTTTGTTCGGAATTTTAGTTGTTTACTTGTGGGATCGGGATGTTTGGTCCACGTTTTAAACCTAAAATTGCCTAAGTGTTTGTGCTCGGGGTAGCGAGCTTTGTTCGGAATTTTAGTTGTTTACTCGTGGGATCGGGATGTTTGGTCCACGTTTTAAACCTAAAATTGCCTAAGTGTTTGTGCTCGGGATAACGAGTTTGTTCCGAAATACAAGTAAATAATTTCATTAATGAAAGAGAAAGAAATACAATAAAAGGTAAAAGCTCTACCCTACGGCTGGAATAGCTCCTCGGGGAGGCTCTCCAGAGCAGCATTGACGTCAAGGAAATCTTTTGAAGCTCTTTCATGAGGGTAGCCTTGAGATCTAAATTGGCCGACACATGCTTCAAAACCATGATCAAAGAACTTGTAAGCACGGTCAGCCACCATGTTGCTATACTCCAGAGACTTCAAAAACTCAGCTTTCTTCGAGAGCCAGAGTTCTTCCACACGAGCAGCAGTGGAAGATTTCTCTTGAGCAAGCTGCTCGGAGACAGCTTGATGTTGCTCAGCCAGGGATTTATACTGCTGTGACAAAGTAGAGTTGGCACCTTCCAGATCAGCAAACTTTGTCCGCTCCTCTGCCAGGACCTGCTCCGCCTTGTCCCGAGCTGATACCAGGGCCAAGTGCCGCTCCTCCAGAAGGCTCACTGTTTTCTTCAGCTCCTCACCCATACCCTCCAACTGCCTGATGCGTGTCTGGTTTTGCCCATCAGCCAATCGAACTGAATGAAAACGAGTGAGAAGTTCACCCGCCATCATGTGGGCCTGCATCAGATCATATATAAAGTTAAAATAGCAAATGAATGTATTGCAAAAGATAAACGAAACAGATTAATGGGTAAAAACATTTACCTGAGTAAAGGAGGAGGAGAAGTCGTTCACCAAGTTGCTGAAAGCCAGCTCCTCGAGGTATTTTCGATCAGCTGGGTTGGGGGTATAGCACAAAATGGAATGGGAGGCTTTGGGATCGGGTTTTTTTCAGTAGTGGAACAGTGGGGGAGTACGTCCACGAAGGGATATGGTATCTCGAGGTAGGCCAGGATACACCGAGAGCGGATTGAGAGGAGGCTCGAGGTTCGGAAGGGATAAGGGAAGAAGAAGTTTTCTTAGTAGGAGGTGCTTGGGGCGAAGAACTTGGACCTTCGGGAGTAGCCTTTCTCTTGCGATGAAGAGCTTGAGTCCTCTCAGGTGAAGCCTTCTCCTCAGAAGGAGTCAAAATCTCAATGGACGGGGGAGGTGCAGGTGTAGTAGCAGCCTTAGAAGTTTGTCCTTTTTGGCTCTTCTCCCTTAGCTTCTCGGCTATCCTTGCCTTCATCATTTTTGTTTATGAAAAGAGCAGAGAAATATTAGTCCGAACATGATAAGTTAAAAGTAAAACGAAGAAGATTACTTGGAAAGCACTCACCGAGGGACATTTTCAAGGATACACCCTTGGGGCTCAACTGGAACAAGTATAGCAGTCCGTCGTCAATCAGTTCCATCAAATTAAAACACTGATCGCCAAGTGCACGACGAACCGACAAATACGGTTCCTCCTCAAGGTGACCCTTGATTGATTTCCCCCTCGGGAGACTTTCCCTCCACTCCATAGGGCAATCCCAAGGCTGGAGGGGACGATCAAAGAAGTAAGAGTTTTTCCAATTTTTTATGGACGAGGGGTATTTTTTGAGGAAAAGTAAAAAAGCCCTATCTCTTTCTTGTTCAATTGAAAAAAAACAATGAAAAAGCTCGGGAGTAGGGGTAAAATCCATATAAGAAAGAACTATGAAGAAGACTGCTAATAACCTATAGCTATTGGGAAATAATTGACTGAGGGAAACATAGAAGTAGGAGGCCACTTCAATAAAGAAAGAAGGGACTGAAAACGGAGGCCTCCTCGGAGCTGGTCTATATAGAAAGGAAAATACCCCTTAGGGGGTAAGTGGGGACGAGATCCAGAAGGGGGAGCAATAATAGAAGTCCCCTCGGAAATCCCCCATTTAGTTCGATATTGATGAGGTGCTGAGTCAATTTGACCTCAGACTCGAAGATCTCGAACCAAGGAACACGGGCTTTAACTAAATCTCGCTCTGTAACAAGTCTCTGCTCCTGTATACGAGCGGCAGACGTGGCAGAGGAGCTTATAGTTCTGTCACTATCAGAAGAAGAGGAAGAGGGTTGAAGAGAGGGGCTAAGAGCGTCCCCTCGTTGAACATTTCTATCGCCTGCAATGAAGAGTCGGCGGAGGAAGACACCATACTTAGATGATTAAAAAAGGACTGCTGGGGAAAGTTGTTCGATCGTCTGGTGCTAGCTCGGAAGCAAAATGCAGAAAAGTAAGGACAAATGAAGAAAAAGGAGGGGTATTTATAGCGGGGACCATGTAAACAGTCATTTAATCTTCACCGTCCAAAAATAAGGGAATGGACGGTTATAAAGGAGCCTCGGGAAACGAAACGTCGCGCGGCATTTGAAATATTTGGGCGGGAAAAAAAAGGCGGCAAAAATGTCCCGAGCAGGTTAAGTTTAGGATTTTACCCGAAGACAATAAAACAAGACTTCAAAAGTCTCGTCTTGCTTTACTTTAGGGGGGTGAGGTGATGTCATATGATATATTGACCTCCTCAGGTAAAATCCCCTCAAGGGCCGAACAAGTCATATACCGAACAGAGTGCACCGAACGGATTAGCACCGAGCAGGGTTTTTACCGAACAGCTGCTAACCCTCCTCGGTTTTCTGGTCAAAGATTAGCGGAAGACCCGGGAGTAACTAACAAATTAACCGGCGTGAATGAACGTGCAGTAATGGGGCGCGGATTTCTCGGACGCGTTGGACTCCAGTTAAGCCATGATCAGAGGACATCGTGTTCCGGATCTCCCGCGAGCCAATCACTGGGAACAGTCCTATAAATACCCGCGGATGTCATCATAGTAAGGGTTGGATTTTTCTGGGCAAAAAGACTCCGAATAGAGCAAATTTATGTCTGTTCGGTCTTTTCTGTTATTTCTCTAAAAAAATTCGTGTAAGTCATTGAGCGATTGTTATTTGTGTCCAGAGAGTTTTGTAAATCATCAACATTTATAGTGAAGTTTTATACTGGACTAGGTCCCGTGGTTTTTCTCTCCATTTGAGGGTTTCCACGTAAAAAATCTTGGTGTGTTTATCGTTATTTTCTGTTAACACCTTATTCTACCTTATATTCGAAAATCACGGATCACATCAATAGATATATGTACTTTATCTACTAGATTAATTATATGGTGTTGCTGTGTTTGTTGAGCAATTAATAATCTTCATTTCAACCACACCAAGCACAACCTATATATTGTGAGACATTGTGGAATGAAAATATGTGAGTAGGACTCAATTTTTCTCAATTGATTCAATGCACATGCATGGAACTTGATTGGACAAACTTCAATATTCATGTGTTTCAGATAATTCAATCTTGATTTTAGTCTAAATGGACAAGTTTGAATTTTCTCTCATGCAATGAATTTATTTTCAAGGGAACACATGTAGCTTGTCCATATTTTGAGTTCCAGCTATAAAGCAAAGTATTAATCCACCAACTTTAGTTTGGTCTCTTTAATTTCCTTCTTTTCTTTTCCTCAAAAGGCACTTTCTCCTACATGGGGATGGGATGTGTACTGGCGTGTTATATTTTAACTCCTGAAATGGTTGATTGGTCTGAAATATATTCATATTTTCCACATCCATTAAATGTTAACCACAAAATAAAATATTATTTGAAAAAAAATATTCCAAAATGTATGAGATTCATAGTAATATCACCCCCACAAGAAAGGTAGACTCGAGTTGATCAAAGTTAGAGAAAAGAAGTGCCTTAAGCCACTCGTAATGCTTTTAATACTATACTGGCAAACCCATTGTATTTCTCATCCTTAGATATTGTTGGTTGCTATCTTAGATGCAGTACCTCAGGGAAGTAGCCATAATTGGATGTGAATATTCTCATCTAATGATTTGATGTGCTCTTAGATATATGTTGTTGGTTGGCCAGTATCCTGAAGGGACATCTAACAGTTTGATGTGACATTATGGGTTGCATCAAACCAACTCTTAGATACACAACAACTATATATTTGGGATATGATCCAACCTAAAACATGAGAGGTCCATTTCATCTAACAAGGTGAAGTACACAAGATATCTTCTCTCGATGCAGTATCATCCAACTCATCACTCACAACAAGAACTAATACATTCACTTAGGTCGCATTTTGATTGAAGGATTTGATTTGAATGAATGGATTAAAAATCTAGTCATTTGAAATTCATGGACTTGAAATGACATATAAATAGTTCTCAAACATTAATGATAAATTTGAGTGAGGATTTTGAAATTTATTCATTTCAAATTAAAATTTATTCATTTCAAATCCTTACATTCAAACACAATCGTAGAGCTTTTGAATAGTTTAAAAAGTCCTAAAAGAGAGAAAATTAGCTATTTTTAATATTACATCGTATTTACAATGCTCAGTAAATCCAAACCCTGTAAATTTTGTACTTAAAAAGATGGGGCAAAAAAACAGTAAAGCAAAATAGGTGGCTTAGCTTTTGATCATCCCTTTGTTTGCAACATGCACAATCTCTAGATCTATCCAATCCGATTTGTGATAGCCCCTTCCAAACACTGTAATCAAAACTTAGATGATTAACAACATAATAATTCACTACTTTAAATATTAAAAAAATATTAAAAAAATAGAATTTTTCCAAACTTATAACTTTGATCTCGGAAGATAGACCATTTTTTTAGATCCTTTCTTGATTAAACATAGATTTGCAATCAAAAGATGTGATTAGTAATCAAATTAACAAGATGAACCTAGAGTGAAATTTCTTGATTTGCTTTATTCCCAATTTTAGGCAGCATTAAGTGCACATATGCCAATGTTTTCTTGGTCTTTTTGGAGATGAAGGGTGAAATTAATGTCCCACGCTGAGTCATTTCCACGCCAACCTGGTAGGAGAAATGGGCTAATCCAGTCATCCTTTGGTACTAACCTTGCAACTTTTTTGATGTGAAATCTTTTTAATAATGACTAACTTACACAATGAATCATGAAAAAGTTACCTTTCTAGTTTGCTACCAAAGAGTGGTCATGGAAAGAGATGGGACACCACATTTTTTTCACTTGCTCCTCATGTTTGGTATGGTAATTGTGGGTGAAATTACCAAATGTAGGGTCCCACCATCTTACTCCACTTTGGAATTAAGAATATTACAATCACATTAGGAACTACCTAGTATCAATCTAGCAATGAAGCAATTGGTGTTTAATACGTATCTATTTTAGGCTTTTAGATGAGCTGGCAATACAACATCATGTATACTATACAAAGAAAATTATTACTCGTGTAGCATGGACAAAACTAGATCCCTCGAATTACAGTACATCAGGTGAGCTACTTATATTATTAGCCCACTTGATTCAAGAGTTCAGGGTGCAAAGGGTGATACTCACCCTGTAGTATTTTAAAATCGGACCGGATATAAAATCAGTATCTTACTGGTTACAGGTTTGATCGATTCGATCGGTTGAACTAGTGGTTCAACCGATTATGACACCAGCATTATGTAATATCTATTTTAATTTTATAAAATATATATACCATGTATTTGCTATATTTTCAAGTTGTTTACAATAAAAATATTATTACAACAACATAACATGTACAACTTCAAAAATCACATCAAATCAAATGTCCAACATAAAATAAAAACAATAAAACATCTCAAAAACATCAAACAATGCCCCAAAAAGAATAATGTCCTAAAATCATAAATTTTTTTTAAAGAAACTAAATGATCCATATCTTTTATAATTTAAGAGATACTAAATATATATATATATATATATATAACAATAAATTATATATAATATATATTGTTCTAAAAATTTGATTTAAAATTTTAACAAAAAAAAATAATTAATTTTTTTTAAAAAAAGATAAATAAAGGAACCGGCTTGTTCGTTGATCAATCGGTGCAATCCGGTTCCCACCGATTTTTTAGCAATATGATTTTAGAGTGTCAATTACGGATCAAGCACCGGTCACCGATTGAACCGACCGGTCTGATCTGGTTCGATTTTCAAAACAGTTGTAGCTCCATGTGAAGCGTAAGAGGAGCCACCCACTAAATGATAACCATAACGGAAAATAAATTTTAGAATTCTGTTGTTTCTTAATTAGTTTTGATTTTGAAAAATAATTTAATAAAAAAGTCGCCCATTTGTACAAATCAAGAACTTAATCAGTCATTAGTTTCTTGATATACTTAAAATATTTATGGCTCATGTGTGCGCTAATAGAAGCAATCTAAAAACATTTTCCCCATTCCAAAAACAGTACAAAAATATTAGAATATTAAACACTTTTCAGATTGCTAAAGTGGGAGATGAAACACCCCATGTGACACCAACTTCTTATAATGTAGATGATTAACCATTAATCATTCATTACAACTTTATAGGCGTTCCCTAGTTAAATAAAATTATTCTTCTACGACTTGGGTTTCCGTATCCCGACGCCAGATCCAAACGCAGCGAAAAATAAACATAAACAGATCTGATCCGAGTACGGATCGATCGCGCCTGATTTATATATAAACATGCAAATATCAAAATAAATGCACGAAAAGAGAATTATCGATAACAACGAAATCAATCTGATGTCGGTGGCCCTCGAGTCCAATCAACCAGACCAGATCTACAAACCAACACCAGTGCTAGTTTGACGGTAGCGTTTCTATGAGATAGTGTATTGAGGAATGAATGGAGTCTTCGTTTCTCAGAAACTAGAAAGACTTATTTATAGGGTCATTGAGTCACTAATGAGCTTTGGGTGCATAAAGCTCAGCAGGCCAACATTTGGCTTATTGGGCATATATGCTAACAATCTCCCACTTGCCCAAAAGCTAACACATGAGCACTAAACTCATAATCCAAGTATGTCAATCCAATTGAATAACTTGATGTATAACTGACGGACATAATTATGAGATAAATATATCAAACATTTTAATTTTAGAACTTTCTATAGATGGAACATTTCCAAACATAGAAACTCCACTAAAGTGAGCAGGATTCAAAAATTAAATTCATCTCTTCTAAATCACTTAATTTGAGCACTTAACATTTAAGTCTCAATTCTCATCGATAGATCAGCGACCTGTTGATTGTGCCCCAGCGAGGCTCAAGTGTATCATAGCAGTAGGATCACAACCTTTGGGATTTTAGACGTTAACAACTTCTTTGGGCTTATCTGAATGCCCCATTGTCAATTAAACTCCTTTAATAGACAACGGCCGAAATACAATTTTAGCAACAACCTACCGATCGTGGGTAGCGCCTAGCATCTGCGCTTGACGAAGACCTAGATACAAATGACTAGCAACGTACGAGAACATGTCAGCCATAATTAGTGTGCAGTACATTCTTTTCATTCAATATGTCCCGATTGAATCAATGGCATTGGTTGATCGAGACCCTTTATGTATTTGTTTCATGTAATATGATTCATTGTGTGAAAACTCTTTTTTCACAAGCACTACCCACTCTGGCCAGAGATTCCTTGAATCATATACAGAAAAACACATAGGACATCCTGTTCATCAAGACCAGTGGTGAATCCCCAACGACAATCATAGGCCTCTGACAGCATCACTGAATACCCAAAATAACAACTTTATGACCCGTAAGTGATCAGTCATTAAATCAAAGGATACAACTATTTGTCAAGACCTCAATGACGCCTTGGGTCACGAGGAGTAATGGTGCACAACTATGACTAGAAATTCTATACTCGACAAGTGGTAACCACTTACAGAATTCCGAGTAGGGTCGTTCAGTGAACTAATTCCTAATGAGCACCTATTCATGTGTGCTGACTTCTCCAAGCCAACGCCGATGAAACGCAGCGCACTACACTAGACACATCATGAATACTAGTCTGTAACGAGCATATATCGATATCCCATTCTCGAAGGCTCATCGACCAGGTACATTTAGAAATCGCATTCGAGAATGTATTTCATGGTCACCATCATATGCATAACCACATTCTATGGACTATAGCAATCTCAAAAGACTTCATCAATACATCAAGATGCATGGGTAAACAGATGAAGAAGTGCCAAATATATTAATATTCAAACTAAGATTTGTCATAATAAGATTATAAGTACAATCAATCAACTATTGATTTACTTAATCACATATGACGACAATATCTTTCACTTTCCCAAAACCAACTACTTATGTGTCTAAAGACCATCTTCCCAAGATATCTGACAAACACCAATCGTTGTAAAGGCTTTGTCAGTGGATTCACTATATTTTTCTGTTGAAGATTTCTCTCGATAATAGTGTCGCGTCTACCATCTCTCTCATTATATAGTATTTTCTCAATATATGTTTGGATACTGATGAGATCTTGGCTATTCATAATAGCTCAACTGTTGTCACAGTACCAGGGACTGTGTCAACCGCGCTAGAAAGTACACCCGACTCTTGGATGAAATTTCATATCCAAACTGTCTCTTTGTTGCATCGTATGCTGCAATGCATTCAGCTTCAGTGGTGGAATCCAATGTGGTGTCTTGCTTGGAACGTTTCCAAGAGATAGCACCATCATTGAGCTTAAATATAAATCCGAACATCGATATGGTATCATCTACATCCGATTGAAAAACCAGCATCAGTTTAGCCTTCAACTTTTAGTTTTCCACTTACAAATCCGAAAACCATGAACATATCATAAGTTCTTCATAAGAACTTGATGATTATTTTCACAATTTTCCAGTGACCTTCACCGGGATCTGTCTGATGTCTGCTCATTACTCTAAGAACATACATCAGGCCAAGTACATAACGTAGCATACATTACGCCATTAAAAAATCAAAACATAAGGTACCAATGTCATCTTTTCACTCTCTTAATCAATCTTAAGACCCATTGACTCGAGAGATGAATACTATGACATATTGTGAAGTAACTCATTTTTCGACTATTCCATGCTAAACCCCTTTAGCACAGTGTTTATGTACGTAGATTGTGAGATCTCAAGCATCCCTTAGATCTATCCCTATAGATCTTTACGCTAAGCACGCTTCTCCCAAATCTTTCATGGAGAAATTGGTAGATAATCATGCTTTAACTGATTAATCCAATACTATTCACAATGAGCATGATATAATCGACTTAAAGCATCACAAATGTAACCATGCTCCCACTAACCCTTTTGCACGCACATGTCACTTTCGGATTTTTAACAAAACCAAACACTTTTATGATGTTATCAAAACGAAAGTTCAAACTTCGGGATGCCTTCTTAGGACCATAAATGGACATCTGGAGTTTGCAAACCTTTTGCTCACTCCCAATGGTTGTGAAGCCCTCTGGCTGCCTTGTATAAAAGTCTTCACATCCATCTGTTATATCTCATAGTCATAATATGAAGATATAGCTAATAAAATTCGAATAGATTTTATCATCATAACCGATGAAAATTTTCTCACAAACAACTCTTTGCCTATGAGAATAACCGTTTCTCACCAGTCAAGCTTTGAAGGTCAACATCATATCCTTGAAAGTCCTAGGATCACATCCATGGTCAAAACCATTTTGACTACTTTCTAGGAGTAAATTCAATTTATCAGGAGTTCTTGAAACATTTTCAAATCTCCTTGGTGTGTGTAAATCAAAGGTTGTGATTGACTCAATTAATTTCACCGTTTTCACTTTCCTAGTGGTTTGTGGTTCTTGAACCCTTTCAAGTTATATTATTTTGTCATCCCTTGTAATAGAAACATTTTCTCTAGAAAGATTGCACTTGCGAAACAAACATTTTGCCTGCAATTGATAATATAAATTTCCACAAAATAACATAAGTTGGATCAACTATCCAACTCATCTCCCACTGGCTGCTTCACATAAGCAGAACAATCTCAAATAAAAAATTTGGATTATTGTTGAGTTCATATTGATAGGCTTAGATATTACGTGTTTTTAGCTGTAATTTCTTACCGTTTTCGTACTTTTTTCCTGGATGAAAGTATGCTTTTTGGTATTTATTTGCTTGTTACAGGAAAATAGGCGGAAATGGTAGAAATGAGCTAAAATGAAGAAAACGGGTGAAATCGATGCGAAAAAGAGAAAAAGAGAAGAATTCAGATTTTGCAAAGCACCGATTGATCGAGAATATTTCTCGATCGATCGATCCTGGCAGAGAGTTCAGCAACAATTTATCGAAGTGTCGATCGATCGGAACCAAAATTTCGATCGATCGATCGAGGCAGAAAGTTTAAAACGCTGAAATGAACAGTGCACCGATCGATCGGACAATCTTTTCGATCGATCGATACGCGAATTTTAAAAATTCTTATCTTCCATATTTGATGGATTCTCGGTGGTTTAAATGAAAAATCATTTCCATATCGATAGATATCAGATCAGAGAGAAAAAAGGGCAGAGAATTATCAAAGGAGAACCCTAGTAGCCATCGAGAAGAACCCGAGGAAAAAGCCTTCTTCCTCCGTTCTCCATCCGAGCTTGAGCGAGACATTTTCGGAGTGCAAGGAAGGAGCAGGAGAAGAGATTACGGTGCAACGCACGGATTTGTTCCCACGTTTATCGTATTTCTAAACTCTTATTTATTTGATTTTCATATTCATTTGATGTTTTTGAGGTCGAGAGACGATTAAACATCTCATTTATTTGATTTGAATTGAATTGAGTTTATTTTATCGAGTTTGAGTACAATTGTGTTTGAGTTATTGATTCGAATGTGTTTGAGTGGATTGATTTCTTATTGTTCATGAATTATATGCTTAATGATATCAAAGACTAGCTAACTTCGATTGAATTTGTGAGTGATAACCGAGATCGAGAGATAACGTTATAATGCGCTACAATAATTCATGATGTATGTTTAAGATTGAGATCGAGAGATAAAATCACATACGTGAGCACTTTGAATCGAGAGATTTAGAGTAACTAAGTTTTGAAGATTTATGCAATATCGGATTAGTAAATAAGTGAACGAGAGTTACTTGTTCTAATTTGATGTTAGTTTCTATACAGCTCGAGAGAGTGTATTGAATAACAGCGAAAACCTTTCACCTTAAGTATCGATTGTTTAGTAGTTGCTTTTTCAAACGAATCATTGACGAAAACACAGTTGAAAGAAGAGCTAGATAAATTTCTCGAGCGAAATTCCTTTGCATATCCGGAAACCTTTTATTTTATTTATTCTTGTTTTATTTGGATTCTTTAGTTATAAATTTGCATTAGTTAATCTACCCCCTTTTTAATCGTAGGCTAAATATAATTTTACTAGTTTTATTTGGTACTTATACGTTAGTCCCTGTGGATTCGACAACCCTTACTTTCATTTAACTATATTAAAACTTGACACCGTGCACTTGCGGTAGAATCGCTACACTGAGAAATTTTATGTTTAAAAAATAAGCGGTCAAGTTTTTGGTGCCGTTGCCGGGGATTAATCTGTATAATATCATACGAGATTAGTTAATTGTAATTTAGCAAATTTGTATTATTTCGTTTTTCTTTTTCTTTTTCGTTTTCGTTAGTTGTTTTTTTTTTTTTTTTTTGTATTTTTGTTGTTGTCTCCTTTTGTCTGATCCAGTACAGGAACCATTTCTCTACTGCATGCTCAGAAGAGAGGAACCCATTCTCGAGCCATTTGATCCTGAAATAGAGAGAACTCTACTTAAAAGACTACGAGAAGCTCGAGCAATGGCCGACAATAACGATGCACAAAACCCGAGATCGATGATGGACTTTGCACAGCCAGCATTCCATGGATCTTTATCCAGCATTACTAGGCCGACAATCCAGGCGAATAACTTCGAGATCAAGCCTGCAATTATCCAAATGATACAGCACTCTGTAATGTTTGGGGGAGCTGCCACTGACGATCCAAACACTCACATCTCCAACTTCTTGGAGACCTGTGACACTTTTAAACATAATGGCGTCTCAGACGACGCCATCAGGTTAAGGCTCTTCCCTTTTTCATTGAGAGACAAAGCTAAATCTTGGTTAAATTCATTACCTGCAGGATCGATTACAACATGGGAGGGGATGACTAAAGCATTCTTATCAAAGTATTCCCCCCTTCCAAGAAGGCAAAAATGCGGAACGATATCACCACGTTCGGGCAATTCGACCCCGAGAGTTTATATGAGGCGTGGGATCGTTTCAAAGATTTATTGAGGAGATGCCCACATCACGGTCTACCCATCTGGCTGCTGGTACAGACTTTTTACAATGGTTTGTTTTCTGCTAACCAAATCAATGATAGATGCAGCATCTTGGGGATCGATCATGCGGAAGACACCGGAAGAAGCGTATGAATTATTGGAGGAAATGGCGTCCAATAGCTATCAGTGGCAATCGGAAAGGAACACGCCACAGAAACCAATAGGAGTCCATCAAGTGGACGAAATTACTGCCATTTCGGCTCAGTTGGAAGCTATGAACAGGAAGATATATAGCATGGGTGTAGCAGCGATGCAAGCTCAAGCTGTCTTCTGTGATTAATGTGGAGACGGTCATCCGAGCATTGAGTGCCAAGCAGGTAACCAATTTAATCAAACTACTGAAGCTGTGAATTTCATAGGGAACAGGCAGCAAAACAATCCATACTCGAACGCATACAACCCGGGGTGGAGGAACCACCCAAATCTGAGGTGGTCAAACCAAGAGAATGTGTTGAATCCACAACCACAGTCGGGGTTCACACAAAAACCGAGTATGGAGGAGCTGATGGCCAAACTGATTTCGTCGACTGAGGTGAGGATGCAGAATCAGGATGCATCGATTAAGAACCTGGAAGTGCGGGTAGGGCAGCTGGCAACGTTGATTTCTGGAAGGACACAAGGTACACTCCTGAGTGATTCTGTGAAGAATCCGAAGGAGCAATCAAGTTAACAGAGAAGGAGGTGACAGTCCAGCTTGGGACTATAAATTAAGAACTTTCTTCCCCTTCTTTTTCATTGTAGTTTGTTTGTATTTAATTTGTTCCTAGATGTTCCGTGAATGCATCCGTGCGATTTTTGAGAAAAATTTGTTTTTGGTAGTCTGGTGCTGGCGATCGATCGAGACAAAATCTCGATCGATCGCCCGGAAGTATTAAAGGCGTAGCAATCCACTGCCTCGACCGATAGATCGAGAAAAATTCTTGATCGATCGACCGAAATAAAATTTTGAAAAAAAAGGGTACCGACGCACAATCTGCACATCTATCAATTTTTTTTTCCTCTCTTCTCCAACATCGCCTCTTCCATTTTTTTCATCATCTCTCATCAATTTTCTCTCCAAATTTCAAATTACTTCAAATCTTTGAAGTAAGAATTGTTTCTGATGAGATTTTATTTGCAGATCTGAAGTATTGCAAACCGAATTGGGTAGAATTGCATCCGAAAGAGAATTCCGAGCCAAGCGCCAAATTCATCAAAGATCATATTTTTCTTGGTAATTGGTTTTAAATTTCGTATCTTTTCATCCTTTGGTGTATTTACTATGTTATTGTTAAATTGGGTCAAGAAGAATCGAAGTTTGGGGGAGTTGTTGTTGTATTGCGGGGTGTTGGTATTGTTGTGTTTTGGGTGTGGTGTTTTATTGTAGTAAAGCGGAATAACTGAGAAGAACTTAGCAAGAAAATGGCTCCAAGAAAGAAGGCAAAGCAGGCGGAGGCCTCACAGAAGCAAAACAGACGGAGGCCACCACTTCTGAGCAAGAGTATGACAAACAGAAGTTTGAAAATGCCAAGGCAGCTGAGTTGTATCCCAGTTATCACAAGAAACCCCTCAGTCGTGAAAGGGGCATGAGTATGGACAAGATTGAATGTCCTGTCATAAGGACAGTAAGGCGACGATGGTGGTTTCAGTTTGTTCAAACACCAATGGATGCTGTGGTTCCGCTGGTGAGGGAATTCTACACGAATCTCCGAGTTATCCCACCAGGACACAGAGCGAATGTTTTTGTCCGAGGGAAGGATGTGCTTGTTGATCAGGCAGCAATTAATAATGTTTACCGGATGCCATTCATACATAACTATGCGTACCAATCCTTCCGAAAGAGTACGATAAATTATGATGAGGTACTCACAGTTATTGGCATGCTGGGAAAAGATCGGCAGCGGAACGATAAGGGGAGCCACAGGTGGTTCTCAAGAAGCATTTGACACCAGAGGCCCAAGCATGGTTCTCATTTGTCGCCTCACGGGTTATGCCCTCGACCCACACTTCTGAGGTGACAAAGGACAGAGCGGCCCTGGTATTTGCCATTCTCACAGGGCAGGACGTGGATTTGGGCGAGATTATTAGTGATCACATCCATGCTATCGGTAGCAGCCCACCTACCTCCACACTACCGTTTCCATCTACCATCACTGCTTTATGCCAGAGATGCGGAGTGCAATGGGGGGAAGACGAGGAGTTACTTCCACCGAAGACTCCGATTGTTGTTGACGGTCCACCACCACCTACAGGCCGAAGAAGGGCTGAGCCATGATCCTCGGACACCAGACATGCCGGAGCATCATCATCCTCTGCTGTAGAGCGTACACGCATCACTTTGGACTCCCTTCACACGGATCTCCAAGACATTCGCCTAGAGCAGCAGAGCATCCATAACATGCAGCGGGACATACACAGCATGCAGAGAGCATTGCAGTTGGACCATGAGCAGGTAACTCAGCGTCAGATGGAGTTCATGAAATACCAGAGTGCATGGAACACTGCCGTGGCCCAGGGCTTCCCAGGATTCCAGTTCCCGCCAGAGGCATACTTCCCACCATATCAGCCGCATGCACCCCCACCTGCTGATTACCCACCATTTCTGCCATACCAGGGTGAGGAGCGTCACTACCCAGTTCCCCCTCCGAAGCATGATGAGGACGATGATCAGTGACGATCGTCGTCATGGTATGTGTTTTGCCATTACGTTTATTTTTTCTTGTCCATTGAAGGCAATGCACATATTAAGTTTGGGGGGTTTGTTTATAGTTGTAGTATTTTTGTTGTTTTTGCACTTTTGGCTGCTTGTCTTTTTTCTTTTCTTGCATGACTGCACTTTTATGAGACTAATTCGTCCTTGAGCACTATCAACAAATTTTTTTTTTTTAAAATGATTTATTCTTGAGAAATGATGAGTTGGATTTGCAACGCTACTACATGATGAAATTAATCCCCATCTAGATAGGAGTCATGAAAATTTTTAACTTGTTTGTATATATCCTTTGTTGAGCTTATGTCAAAACTGAGGAATAGTTTGAGCACGTTTTGAGTCATGATTGAGTGAAGTATGTAATGAATGAAGTGAAAACTTGTGTTAACTATGATTTGTCTTGAGCATCTTAGAAAACTCTACAATTTATTTGAAAGCACTTTGAAGCAAAATTTTATAATTATGAACTTGACTTGGAGATGATTTAGACGATCTTTGGACCGTTTGTGTAAGCTTACCTTGTCTACATCATTCCTTAGTGTCCCCTCTTGAGCCTTATTTAAAAAGAATGGTATATGCATTGCATATAATTAGACCCCCATTCGACATTTTTGGCTAACTCATTATACCTACCTTGGATTGAGCCTAAAGGAAAAATTTTATCCGTCCCTAAGGGAGTATAATGAATCTCATCCACTGCTCTGAATTGTATATGTAGATGAGTTCATTGTGAAAAACAAAATGAACAAAAGAATGAGCAATAAGAAAAGATGTAGAGAAATGCCTTGAAAGAAAAAAATGAGAACATTCAAATAAGACCCAAAGTGGCCAAGGCTAGAAAAAGTTGAAGAGAAGCTCAATATTGTGCGAAAAATGTTGAACTGATTCTATTATACTCTCTTCTTTGCATTCATCCTACCTTTTCTTTGGAGCCGACACCAAAAGGCCTAACGCTATAAGCTTTTAAAGACTTTCTGATCCAAGTCTAGGGAATAATTACATTAGTGGAGAAGTGATGAATAGTAGATTTGTAGAGTAATCCAAAGTAATCTTGACTTTGAGTTTTTATGGCACATTTTGATCTTAAAGATATGATTATACCTCATGATTGACAATAGCACACACGCACGTTCCGATGTTGCGATGTATTGTTTAGCTTAGGAGAAAACGATTCCTGTTGAACTTTGAATGGCTCTTATTGATGTGTAAGTAGGATTGCTGAGCTTTTACGTTGAGTTGTAAAGATGATTCATTCAAAGTATTAAGTTTAACTCTACTTTTTGAGGTTATTGCTTGCTCGAGGACGATCAAGTCTAAGTTTTGGGGAGTTGATAGGCTTAGATATTACGTGTTTTTAGCTGTAATTTCTTACCGTTTTTCGTACTTTTTCCTAGATGAAAGTATGCTTTTTGGTATTTATTTGCTTGTTTCAGGAAAATAGGTCGGAAATGGTAGAAATGAGCTAAAATGAAGAAAACGGGTGAAATCGAGGCGAAAAAGAGAAAAAGAGAAGAATTCAGATTTTGCAAAGCACCGAGCGATCGAGAATATTTCTCGATCGATCGATCCGGGCAGAGAGTTCAGCAACAATTTTATCCAAGTGTCGATCGATCGGAACCAAAATTTGATCTATCGATCGAGGCAGAAAGTTTAAAAACGCTGAAATGAACAGTGCACCGATCGATCGGACAATCTTTTCGATCGATCGATACGAGAATTTAAAAAATCTTATCTTCCATATTTGATGGATTCTCGGTGGTTTAAATGAAAAATCATTTCCATATCGATAGATATCAGATCAGAGAGAAAAAAAGGGCCGATAATTATCAAAGGAGAACCCAAGTAGCCGCCGAGAAGAACCCGAGGAAAAAGCCATCTTCCTCCGTTCTCCGTCCGAGCTTGAGCGAGACATTTTCGGAGTGCAAGGAAGGAGCAAGAGAAGAGATTACGGTGCAACGCACGGATTTGTTCCCACGTTTATCGTATTTCTAAACTCTTATTTATTTGATTTTCATATTCATTTGATGTTTTTGAGGTCGAGAGACAATTAAACATCTCATTTATTTGATTTGAATTGAATTGAGTTTATTTTATCAAGTTTGAGTACAATTGTGTTTGAGTTATTGATTCGAATGTGTTTGAGTGGATTGATTTCTTATTGTTCATGAATTATATGCTTAATGATATCAAAGACTAGCTAACTTCGATTGAATTTGTGAGTTATAACCGAGATCGAGAGATAACGTTATAATACGCTACAATAATTCATGATGTATGTTTAAGATTGAGATTGAGATCGAGAGATAAAATCACATACGTGAGCACTTTGAAACGAGAGATTTAGAGTAACTAGGTTTTGAAGATTTATGCAATATCGGATTAGTAAATAAGTGAACGAGAGTTACTTGTTCTAATTTGATGTTAGTTTCTATACAGCTCGAGAGAGTGTATTGAATAACAGCGAAAACCTTTCACCTTAAGAATCGATTGTTTAGTAGTTGCTTTTTCAAACGAATCATTGACGAAAACACAGTTGAATGAAGAGCTAGATAAATTTCTCGAGCGAAATTCCTTTGCATATCCGGAACCCTGTTATTTTATTTATTCTTGTTTTATTTGGATTCTTTAGTTCTAAATTTGCATTAGTTAATCTACCCCCTTTTTAATCGTATGCTAAATATAATTTTACTTGTTTTATTTGGTACTTATACGTTAGTCCCTGTGGATTCGACAACCCTTACTTTCATTTAACTATATTAAAACTTGACACCGTGCACTTGTGGTAGAATCGCTACACTGAGAAATTTTATGTTTAAAAAATAAGCGGTCAAGTTTTTGGTGCCGTTGCCGGGGATTAATCTGTATAATATCATACGAGATTAGTTAATTGTAATTTAGCAAATTTGTATTATTTCGTTTTTCTTTTTCTTTTTCGTTTTCGTTAGTTGTTTTTTTTTTTTTTTTTTGTATTTTTGTTGTTGTCTCCTTTTGTCTGATCCAGTACAGGAACCATTTCTCTACTGCATGCTCAGAAGAGAGGAACCCATTCTCGAGCCATTTGATCCTGATATAGAGAGAACTCTACTTAGAAGACTACGAGAAGCTCGAGCAATGGCCGACAATAACGATGCACAAAACCCGAGATCGATGATGGACTTTGCACAGCCAGCATTCCATGGATCTTTATCCAGCATTACTAGGCCGACAATCCAGGCGAATAACTTCGAGATCAAGCCTGCAATTATCCAAATGATACAGCACTCTGTAATGTTTGGGGGAGCTGCCACTGACGATCCAAACACTCACATCTCCAACTTCTTGGAGACCTGTGACACTTTTAAACATAATGGCGTCTCAGACGACGCCATCAGGTTAAGGCTCTTCCCTTTTTCATTGAGAGACAAAGCTAAATCTTGGTTAAATTCATTACCTGCAGGATCGATTACAACATGGGAGGGGATGACTAAAGCATTCTTATCAAAGTATTCCCCCCTTCCAAGAAGGCAAAAATGCGGAACGATATCACCACGTTCGGGCAATTCGACCCCGAGAGTTTATATGAGGCGTGGGATCGTTTCAATGATTTATTGAGGAGATGCCCACATCACGGTCTACCCATCTGGCTGCAGGTACAGACTTTTTACAATGGTTTGTTTTCTGCTAACCAAATCAATGATAGATGCAGCATCTTGGGGATCGATCATGCGGAAGACACCGGAAGAAGCGTATGAATTATTGGAGGAAATGGCGTCCAATAGCTATCAGTGGCAATCGGAAAGGAACACGCCACAGAAACCAATAGGAGTCCATCAAGTGGACGAAATTACTGCCATTTCGGCTCAGTTGGAAGCTATGAACAGGAAGATAGATAGCATGGGTGCAGCAGCGATGCAAGCTCAAGTTGTCTTCTGTGATTTATGTGGAGGCGGTCATCCGAGCATTGAGTGCCAAGCAGGTAACCAATTTAATCAAACTACTGAAGCTGTGAATTTCTTAGGGAATAGACAGCAAAACAATCCATCGAACACATACAACCCGGGGTGGAGGAACCACCCAAATCTGAGGTGGTCAAACCAAGAGAATGTGTTGAATCCACAACCACAGTCGGGGTTCACACAAAAACCGAGTATGGAGGAGCTGATGGCCAAACTGATTTCGTCGACTGAGGTGAGGATGCAGAATCAGGATGCATCGATTAAGAACCTGGAAGTGCGGATAGGGCAGCTGGCAACGTTGATTTCTGGAAGGACACAAGGTACACTCCTGAGTGATTCTGTGAAGAATCTGAAGGAGCAATCAAGTTAACAGAGAATGAGGTGACAATCCAGCTTGGGACTATAAATTAAGAACTTTCTTCCCCTTCTTTTTCACTGTAGTTTGTTTGTTTTTAATTTGTTGCTAGATGTTCCATGAATGAATCCGTGCGATTTTTGAGAAAAATTTGTTTTTGGTAGTCTGGTGCTGGCGATCGATCGAGACAAAATCTCGATCGATCGCCCAGAAGTATTAAAGGCGTAGCAATTCACTGCCTCGACCGATCGATCGAGAAAAATTATTGATCGATCGACCGAGATAAAATTTTGAAAAAAAAAGGGTACCGACGCACAGTCTGCACATCTATCAAATTTTTTTTCCTCTCTTCTCCAACATCGCCTCTTCCAATTTTTTCATCATCTCTCATCAATTTTCTCTCCAAATTTCAAATTACTTCAAATCTTTGAAGTAAGAATTGTTTCTGATGAGATTTTATTTGCAGATCTGAAGTATTGTAAACCGAGTTGGGTAGAATTGCATCCGAAAGAGAATTCCGAGCCAAGCGCCAAATTCATCAAAGATCAGATTTTTCTTGGTAATTGGTTTTAAATTTCATATCTTTTCATCCTTTGGTGTATTTATTATGTTATTGTTAAATTGGGTCAAGAAGAATTGAAGTTTGGGGGAGTTGTTGTTGTATTGCGGGGTGTTGGTATTGTTGTGTTTTGGGTGTGGTGTTTTATTGTAGTAAAGCGGAATAACTGAGAAGAACTTAGCAAGAAAATGGCTCCAACAAAGAAGGCAAAGCAGGCGAAGGCCTCACATAAGCAAAAACAGACGGAGGCCACCACTTCTGAGCAAGAGTGTGACAAACAAAAGTTTGATAATGCCACGGCAGCTGAGTTGTATCCCAGTTATCACAAGAAACCCCTCAGTCATGAAAGGGGCATGAGTATGGACAAGATTGAATGTCCTGTCATAAGGACAGTAAGGCGACGATGGTGGTTTCAGTTTGTTCAAACACCAATGGATGATATGGTTCCACTGGTGAGGGAATTCTACACGAATCTCCGAGTTATCCCACCAGGACACAGAGCGAATGTTTTTGTCCGAGGGAAGGATGTGCTTGTTGATCAGGCAGCAATTAATAATGTGCACCGGATGCCATTCATACATAACTGTGCGTACCAATCCTTCCGAAAGAGTACGATAAATTATGATGAGGTACTAACAGTTATTGGCATGCTGGGCAAAGATTGGCAGCGGAACGATAAGGGAGAGCCACAGGTGGTTCTCAAGAAGCATTTGACACCAGAGGCCCAAGCATGGTTCTCATTTGTCGCCTCACGGGTTATGCCCTCGACCCACACTTCTGAGGTGACAAAGGACAGAGCGGCCCTGGTATTTGCCATTCTCACAGGGCAGGACGTGGATTTGGGCGAGATTATTAGTGATCACATCCATGCTATCGGTAGCAGCCCACCTACCTCCGCACTACCGTTTCCATCTACCATCACTGCTTTATGCCAGAGATGCGGAGTGCAATGGGGGGAAGACGAGGAGTTACTTCCACCGAAGACTCCGATTGTTGTTGACGGTCCACCACCCCCTACAGGCCGAAGAAGGGCTGAGCCATCATCCTCGGACACCAGACATGCCAGAGCATCATCATCCTCTGCTGTAGAGCGTACACGCATCACTTTGGACTCCCTTCACAGGGATCTCCAAGACATTCGCCTGGAGCAGCAGAGCATCCATAACATGCAGCGGGACATACACAGCATGCAGAGAGCATTGCAGTTGGACCATGAGCAGGTAACTCAGCGTCAGATGGAGTTCATGCAATACCAGAGTGCATGGAACACTGCCATGGCCCAGGGCTTCCCAGGATTCCAGTTCCCGCCAGAGCCATACTTCCCACCACATCAGCCGCATGCACCCCCACCTGCTGATTACCCACAATTTCCGCCATACCAGGGTGAGGAGCCTCACTACCCAGTTCCCCCTCCGGAGCATGCTGAGGACGACGATCATCGTCATGGTATGTGTTTTGCCATTACGTTTATTTTTCTTGTCCATTGAAGGCAATGCACATATTAAGTTTGGGGGGGTTTGTTTATAGTTGTAGTATTTTTGTTGTTTTGGCACTTTTGGCTGCTTGTCTTTTTTCTTTTCTTGCATGACTGTACTTTTATGAGACTAATTCGTCCTTGAGCACTATCAACAAAATTTTTTTTTTAAAATGATTTATTCTTGAGAAATGATGAGTTGGATTTGCAACGGTACTACATGATGAAATTAATCCCCATCTAGATAGGAGTCATGAAACTTTTTAACTTGTTTGTATATATCCTTTGTTGAGCTTATGTCAAAATTGAGGAATAGTTTGAGCACGTTTTGAGTCATGATTGAGTGAAGTATGTATTGAATGAAGTGAAAAATTGTGTTAACTATGATTTGTCTTGAGAATCTTAGAAAACTCTACAATTTATTTGAAAGCACTTTGAAGCGAAATTTTATAATTAGGAACTTGACTTTGAGATGATTTAGACGATCTTTGGACCGTTTGTACCTTTTAAGCTTACCTTGTCTACACCATTCCTTATTGTCCCCTCTTGAGCCTTATTGAAAAAGAATGGTATATGCATTGCATATAATTAGACCCCCATTCGACATTTTTGGCTAACTCATTATACCTACCTTGGATTGAGCCTAAAGGAAAAATTTTATCCGTCCCTAAGGGAGTATAATGAATCTCATTCAATGCTCTGAATTGTATATGTAGATGAGTTCATTGTGAAAAACAAAATGAACAAAAGAATGAGCAATAAGAAAAGATGTAGAGAAATGCCTTGAAAGAAAAAAATGAAAACATTCAAATAAGACCCAAAGTGGCCAAAGCTAGAAAAAGTTGAAGAGAAGCTCAATATTGTGCGAAAAATGTTGAACTGATTCTATTATACTCTCTTCTTTGCATTCATCCTACCTTTTCTTTGGAGCCGACACCAAAAGGCCTAACGCTATAAGCTTTTAAAGACCTTCTGATCCAAGTCTACGGAATAATTACATTAGTGGAGAAGTGCTGGATAGTAGATTTGTAGAGTAATCCAAAGTAATCTTGACTTTGAGTTTTATGGCATTTTGATCTTAAAGATATGATTATACCTCATGATTGACAATAGCACACACGCCCGTTCCGATGTTGCGATGTATTGTTTAGCTTAGGAGAAAACGCTTCCTGTTGAACTTTGAATGACTCTTATTGATGTGTAAGTAGGATTGCTGAGCTTTTACGTTGAGTTGTAAAGATGATTCATTCAAAGTATTAAGTTTAACTCTACTTTTTGATGTTATTGCTTGCTCGAGGATGATCAAGTCTAAGTTTGGGGGAGTTGATAGGCTTAGATATTACGTGTTTTTAGCTGTAATTTCTTACCGTTTTTCGTACTTTTTCCTGGATGAAAGTATGCTTTTTGGTATTTATTTGCTTGTTTCAGGAAAATAGGTCGGAAATGGTAGAAATGAGCTAAAATGAAGAAAACGGGTGAAATCGAGGCGAAAAAGAGAAAAAGAGAAGAATTCAGATTTTGCAAAGCACCGAGCGATCGAGAATATTTCTCGATCGATCGATCCGGGCAGAGAGTTCAGCAACAATTTTATCCAAGTGTCGATCGATCGGAACCAAAATTCGATCGATCGATCGAGGCAGAAAGTTTAAAACGCTGAAATGAACAGTGCACCGATCGATCGGACAATCTTTTCGATCGATCGATACGCGAATTTTTAAAAATCTTATCTTCCATATTTGATGGATTCTCGGTGGTTTAAATGAAAAATCATTTCCATATCGATAGATATCAGATCAGAGAGAAAAAAAGGGCCGAGAATTATCAAAGGAGAACCCTAGTAGCCGCCGAGAAGAACCCGAGGAAAAAGCCATCTTCCTCCGTTCTTCGTCCGAGCTTGAGCGAGACATTTTCGGAGTGCAAGGAAGTAGCAAGAGAAGAGATTACGGTGCAACGCACGGATTTGTTCCCACGTTTATCGTATTTCTAAACTCTTATTTATTTGATTTTCATATTATTTGATGTTTTTGAGGTCGAGAGACAATTAAACATCTCATTTATTTCAATTGAATTGAATTGAGTTTATTTTATCGAGTTTGAGTACAATTGTGTTTGAGTTATTGATTCAAATGTGTTTGAGTGGATTGATTTCTTATTGTTCATGAATTATATGCTTAATGATATCAAAGACTAGCTAACTTTGATTTAATTTGTGAGTTATAACCGAGATCGAGAGATAACGTTATAATACGCTACAATAATTCATGATGTATGTTTAAGATTGAGATTGAGATCGAGAGATAAAATCACATACGTGAGCACTTTGAATCGAGAGATTTAGAGTAACTAGGTTTTGAAGATTTATCCAATATCATTAGTAAATAAGTGAACGAGAATTACTTGTTCTAATTTGATATTAGTTTCTATACAGCTCGAGAGAGTGTATTGAATAACAGCGAAAACCTTTCACCTTAAGAATCGATTGTTTAGTAGTTGCTTTTTTCAAACGAATCATTGACGAAAACACAGTTAAATGAAGAGCTAGATAAATTTCTCGAGCGAAATTCCTTTGCATATTCGGAAACCTTTTATTTTATTTATTCTTGTTTTATTTGGATTCTTTAGTTCTAAATTTGCATTAGTTAATCTACCCCATTTTTAATCGTAGGCTAATTATCATTTTACTAGTTTTATTTGGTACTTATACGTTAGTCCCTGTGGATTCGACAACCCTTACTTTCATTTAACTATACTAAAACTTGACACCGTGCACTTGCGGTAGAATCGCTACACCGAGAAATTTTATGTTTAAAAAATAAGCGGTCACATATCGTATATGGAGTTTTGGTCACTGTATGGGTATGAATTATTTTCAACAACTATGTAACTTTAGAGAGTTACTCATAGAGAATCGCATTCTCTTTAAGATAACTCAACATCATCTTGCACTAACATTTATTGCTCCACATACGTCCATATGAAATTCAATGGACTTTCAGCACATGCTAAAGATATTTGGGATTTAAGTTATCATTCTTTTTATATTCTTTGAACATAATTATATTAATCATTCATAAGTTCACCAGATTCAATAAAACATGCATTCTTAAAAATACTGCAAATCATATTCGCAAATTTAAAAGAATATCATTCTCTATAAAAATAAGAAAAATGTTTATGATTAAATCTAGAAAAAATAAACAATTGCTCAAACCAGTTCCTAACCAGTTCAAGATTTTATATTAAATAAAATGTTTCAAACGACCTTTGCAACAACACTTGCTACAATACTTAGTCTCAGGTAGGTGTCACCTTCCATGGCTCTCTACTTCTTCTCATCATATACAACTCTTTGCAAATGTGTTGGCACAACTAGCATCATATACCAAAGAAGTAGAACCAATAGAAACATTAATATAAAACATACCCTTTCTAGAATGCTTCTAGTCTAGGTAATCCTTGCAATTTTGCTACAGTGACCAGCAGTGAAAACATAGATGCCTCTTCTTTCTTAGTTGTCGCTATATCCATTTTCGTCTTTTCAGGTTGAGAACCATTCCCTATCCTCTTCTTTATCCTTGAACTCTTCCTACATTGGCAGAAGATTCGACAAGAAGAACATGTTTCTCCTTTTGAATCAAGGACTCATGAGTTTCCAACATTTTGACTATAAGAAAATCTACAGTCGGTTAATGAGGTATTGTCACGTTCAGATTTTCCAATTTCTCAAGAAGAGCTATTTTCTTACACCATGCTCATAGACCGAAGCCCCATCTTGGATGTGAAATGAAAATAGCTCTTTGAAGTTGCGAATCTCAGTAATCGCGCCGTTCACCAAACAACATTTGTAGGTGTTGGAAAATATCAGCAATGTGAGCGAGTTTCTCATATCTGTGTTGAAACTCATTGGTGACATTGATGCTATCATATAGCACCTAGCCAAGAGATCATCGTCCCACCACTTCTCAAGTGTGGCGATCTCTTCATGAGACGATCTGGGAGACACTTCAACAAGAGGCTCCCACCAAAGGTATATAGCAACCTTTTAGAAGCAAGCACCATTTTAAAATTAATAGTCAATCAGAATAGTTTGGTGGTTAATATGTTTATATCGAGATTTGATGTAATCGGATTCACGGCAATAACAATACTGAGAATAAACAGAAAATATACGCAAATCGTTTGATTATTAATTAATTCAAAAACTATGGACTTTAGTTATTGAATGCTCCCACTATATTTTTCAAATTCATCACCCTCATGACAAATGAACGAAAAATCATATTTTCTTAGTGGGTTTGGAGTCCAACTAGCTCATGATAGCCCCGAGCGAGGGTCCAGCCGACCTCATGATACGAAAGGTAGCTCACAATTGCATCATATGCAACCCCCAAGATATTTGTCTCGTGATTGGCATAATCCTACGGAGGCAGGCCAATTATGTCTTCTCATGTCAAACTAACCCATCCCACGGATGGTATTGTCCGCCAATAAGACCCCGTGAGGGTGAGCAATCTTAAAAGTTAACATAACCCTATCCATAATTAAGTGGCAATTAAACACACAGCTTTCCCAGGCCATATGTCCCCCCACGAGGGTGAGACAATACATCTGACACAAGTAGCGTCTCATGGCTTAACTGTTGATGGAAGACAGGAAACAACAAACTCTTTTGAGCTCCCTTTACATTTTGATATTAAAATTTTTGAATCATATTCAAACGAGGGATTTAATAATTTTAAAATCTCATCAAATGCTTGTTTGTTTGTTTGTTTGCCGGATTCATGCAACTATGTTATATTCATGCAATCATATGTACTAATAAAACATACAAACAAACATTTATCATACATCACATGCATAATAAAAATAAATATGGACGATTACGACCTTTTCCTAATTGATCCACGAGCCATACATGGATCACAAGTCTGTCTAAGGTGATGCAGGTATGCAATGCAATCCTATTACATTTTGTTTCCATCATACAAGTCTTGATACTTGGTGCTCCATCTTCAATCTTGATCTCCCACTAATTCTAAAGATTTTACATTTAAATCGTGCAAACAAGAGAATAGACTTCGTGCTCCATCTTCAATCTTGATCTCCCACTAATTCTAAAGATTTTACATTTAAATCGTGCAAACAAGAGAATAGAGATACAAATCTGGGGTGGGATACATTAGAAAATAGAGAGAGCAGGCTCGCAGACACAATAACCAAAATCACAATAATAATGAAACAATAAAAACCCAAACATTCACCTAAATACATTGGTCAATGCCCGTAATCATCCATCATGCAATTACAACATATGTAATTAAACATTAAACTAAACAATTTACATCATATGTAATTGTACTAATTACATCACATGTAATTAGATCACAATAATTAATTTATTCTATCGTTTCCCACTAACTGCATCATTAAATGAAAATAAACTAACAAATTAAATAAAATAATTTATTTAATTTCTAATTAATTAAATTTTTAATAAATTGGTAAAATCTCTATTTTACCTTTTAATCATCGTATTGATCGAAAATAAAATTAACAAATTAATTTTCATTTACTTGGTAAAATCAATATTTTACCTTTTAATCATAATGATAATCGAAAATAAAATTAACAAATTAATGAAACACTTTCATTTAAATTTCTAATTAATTAAATTTTTGATTATTCAGTAAAATCACTATTTTACCTCAAATCATAATATTAATCAAAAATAAAATTAACAAACTAAATGAAACACTTTCATTTAATTTTCAATTAATTAAATTTTTAATTACTTGCAAAACCTCTATTTTACACTTAATAAATTAAAAAATATATTTTTAATAAATTAAATTTATGATTTATTGTTTCAAAAATTAATATCCGGATAAAACATCTAAAATGACCCAAAATAATTTATGGACTCCAAACAATTTGGATCCAAAATTAGAAATCAATTTCAACCCAAAATACCTATATTTGGATTTAATAAAATTCAATTTTTTTTAATACAAAATCGAAAATTAGGGTTGCAACATTGTTCATCTTCCTCCACAGCACAAGCAGCGACGGCTAGGGTTAGTTGTGCGGCTAGGGTTTCACAAACCCCAGCCGCGCAGCCGCCATTCCAGTGAAGGAGCTGAGAGCCAAAACCTAGCACTTGCAACCTGCTTGCCTCCCTTTACGTCGTCTTTCTCGCGCAATTTTCTTCTGCAACAACTGCAGAGACCATGACATCTCGTCGAATCCAAAACGATTTTGGAGCAAACCACATGCAGTGCAGAATGGCGGAGAACGACTTCCCATCCATGATGACCGCCGCATACGACGCCCGCAGCCTTGCAACATAATGGCGCAGAGCTTGGTGCGGGTCGCATGAGTTTGGCGGAAGCCACACACTGAGTTTTCCATTCTGGCGGCGCAACAGTTGCGCAGACCCATGAAACCAGCCGCTTCTCCGGCGAGATATGGCTTTTCCGGCAATGGCCCAGCGGCATACCGGAAAAATTTTCGATACTATTATAAATTAAAACTCCTTTTAATCGATTTTTTATATTTCTTCGGATCCAAAATTTCGTTCAAATTCGAATACGATTAATATCACGTGGAAACGATCTAATTGAATTTAATTATTGAAAATATGAACCAAAGCGACAATCTGGCTCTGAAACCACTGTTGGGTTTCCGTACCCCGGCGCCAGATCCAAACCCAGTGGAAAATAAACATAAACAGATCCGAGGACGGATTGATCGCGCATGATTCATATATATGTATCCAAATTTCAAAATAATACACGAAAAGAGAATTATCGGTAACAACAAAATCAATCTGATGTTGGTGGCCCTCGAGTCCAATCAACCTGACCAGATCTACAAGCCAACATCAGTGCTAGTTTGGCGTTAGCTTTTCTATGAGATAGTGTATTGAGGAATGAATGGAGTCTCCGTTTCTCATAAACTAGAATGACTTATTTATAGGGTCATTGGGTCACTAATGGACTTTGGGGTGCATAAAGCACAAAAGGCCAACATTTGGCTTATTAGGCATATGTGCTAACACTGATCCGATTAAATAGCCTATGAAAATGTGTTCAAATGAACACAACTATTCATGGATTTTTAATTTAAAAAAATTATAAAGTATAAACAAGGTATATATAGCAAAACTTCTAGACTAGCTATTTAATATGTTCTTTTAGGTTGTATTTGGATTGAAAGATATGAAGCCATGGATTTCAAATCATTTAATTGCTTGGATGAATTTATATTATGTGTATTTCAAATCTTCCTCTGTACTAATTTACGTAAATGTAATTGTAATTGTGATGGATTTAAATGCACTTAAAATAAGTGTCATTTTTAAATTCAACTTTCAAATCATTCTCAAATCAAATCTATCCATTAAAATAAAATTCATCCATCCAAACACGACTTTATGTATTTGGTTTAAGCTCTGATATTTTCATCAATTGGGAGGTCTGATCTAGTCGCCTAACTTGTAACATGTTGTCTACTTTCAGTTGTTTTCGTGCTGTTGTTCAACTCACTTTCTAGTTGGGTGGTTAGCTGATGGTCTCGATTTGTGTCAATGTTGGCACTGGCTAAGTGAGAGGATTGAATATTCTTTCTAGTTATATTCTACATACATTTTTAAGGTGGTTGCATGTTTTTCTGTATTATATAACAAAAATAGATTCTTTTTCTCAAAAACAAAAGAGAGGGTTTTTTAATTCACTCTCTATATTAATTTTGTGACTCGGTTATTGATACTAGAAAGGGAAAAATCTTGTACATAATATCGTCATATCAGTTACGTGTCACCAATGTTTAGGACATAGCACCAAGGGTTTCTACATTATTAGATAATAGCAATTTTTTTTTTGATCGATAAAATATGCTTATATATAATCATGTGTATCTCAATATATTTTAGGGATAATTATATCTACCCCTCGACTTTGGCCTAATTACAGAAATCTCCCATCGACTTTGAAAAATTAAAGATATATTCCCTCTAGTGTAACTCCGTCAAAGACAACTAACATAACACGTGCAATGACGTTTTTGCCCTCTCGTATATGTAATACAAAAGTATCAAAATATTACAGATACAACCCATATACTATATGTAATATAAGATTATCAAAATATTACATATACACTCCTTATAATATACTATAAATTGCAGTTACACCTCATCTTGTGTCGTATTATTTTATTTTTTTTCTTTTATTTTTTTATATTTCTTTTTTTTAGTCAAAGATTATTTATTAAATTTGTTAAAACTATAAATAGTTTTTATGTTAATGATAATAGTTTAAATCTACTTATATATAAAAATAAGTTAAAATTTAACTAATTGTATTAGTTTCATAGTATCATATCTTTTTAGATAACTATGAAGATAAAAAA
Organism: Haberlea rhodopensis; assembly: GCA_907163345.1. NCBI lineage: Eukaryota > Viridiplantae > Streptophyta > Magnoliopsida > Lamiales > Gesneriaceae > Haberlea > Haberlea rhodopensis. Next base: position 44,590 of record CAJQUN010001796.1, read on the forward strand.
ATCTTGTAATATCAAACACATCAACATATTCAAAATAAGTTTATCCAAATATTTTAACATCTTATTGTTATAATGA
>CAJQUN010001797.1:0-44640 GCA_907163345.1 Haberlea rhodopensis
AATGGTTAGCAATACCACTTTTCATATCATAAGAGCCATAAACAATTTGTTATGTCATACAACATTAATGTCATCATGATAAATAGTGCTATCAATAATTTCCTAGCCCTTAACAGCCCAATGAGCAACAACTGCTCTGATACCACTAATGTAAGGACCCAAGCCCTTATAAACCTTGATTAGTGTATTAACCACTATGTGTGGTACATGCTTTCTATAAAATGTCAATCGGGAAGCTCTGATGATACTTAATCATTGCCTGTCAATGAAAGACTCATATGTTTGCCTTTTACCAACCCTTGGTGCCACTTTTCACATTGTAAACTTTTATAAAAATTTGGGCAGAGTCTCCCATAAATAGAGCTATCCCAAAAAAGAGTACAACACATAACAAAATTCCGGCCGGAGAAGGAAAGCATAATACTCAACAGAAAAGCAGCAATACTAGTAAATTCCCAGCCAGGGAAGACACCACACATAATACACCAATGACTCTCATATCATTCTAGCAATTCAACCTCTAATGCATGCAACCTTAAATGAAAGAGAGATAGGCTCATGCCTTTATATACAATCCATATACAAGTATAATCGTGCTCACATGCGAGCATCATGAATATGTATAAAATCCTCAGGTGTATATATAGGTACTCATATACGATACCGTGCTCCATCAAGCCCTGGTACCACGATCCTGGGAGTACCTCAAATCAACAGCTCGAGCTCAGCTCCATAGCCATCGATGTACCTGTCCACCTGTCCCAACAGAGACAGCCCCCAACGGGTGAGCATACCAATACACAAAATCCCATAATCATAATAATGAAATTCATAATTTACAACAAAGGTAAATGCTAATGAATTTAAATGATACTCCCTGGATGGCAACCTCATCGGGATTCCGTGTACTGTCCCTGTTCTCACAATCATCAAACTCATCAAACCTCATAATCAGTAAACCAACACATTGATTTACACATCGCATGCCTGATTCTCAATATCAAAAATGAATGATTCCAAGTTCATATACATGCAAATATAGATATATCAATATCAAATATTGATTTCATAATCTCGCTTTCCATTATACCTAGACATCTCAAATGTCTCATAATGAATACATGATTCTACGAACCTAGACATCTCAATGTCTCACGAAGAATACATGATTCTACAAACCTAGACATCTCAAATGTCTCATAATATAGTCATATAAACCCAGTACCCCTTATATCATGTAAGAGTCATCCTACTCTAGTGTCACGCACGCTACAAGCTGCGATATCAAGATTTGGGTCATTCCTTGGCCATATCAACATATATGTATAACCATACGCAAAACATTCAATGCAATCAAAAACACCTTATGCATTTCACATATATATAGTAATGCTCGTACGTCGCACGTACCTTAAATCTCCGAAGTCCGAGCCAAACCTTGCTCGAGTTCCATGCCCCGAGGAATGATGTGCTAACACGATAAATAATTCACAATTATTTACGAACATGTAACCTATGCTCAAGCACACCAATATCCCTCAAAATATTGTCAAAACACGACAATATCCTCTTAAAAGACCCGGGGCAGGGTACATGCAGGGAAGGAAATAATGAGACAATATCGAAATTTGTTCAGAATGCCCTACAAAAATCGAACCCTAATCTCACAATTTCGAACCCAATTAAATACCATAATTTATCTAAAATGTGAATTAAGCTATCCAAGCAAGAATCAACATCCTTTGACAAAAACCCCCAATTTTTCGAACTTAACACCGACAAATTCGAACCCAAACAAGCCCTTAAATTCGAACCCTTAAAATCCTTCAAATTCGAACACAATAAAGGCATGGAAATACACGAAAAAGACGAACAAGGGGTAAGGGAGGTTACCCAACGAAAATCGGAAGCAAAACCGTTCGAAATCGATGAACCCTAACTTTTGGGGATCGACGCCTTTCTGCAAAATCCGAACGAGAAACGCTACGAAACCTTCAATTGACGGAGGGGAAATGAGCGCCTGGACGAGACGAAGCCGTGGGTAGGTCGCACGCGCCGATCGGCGGCCGGACGGCGGCTGGCGGAGCGCCTGAAACGGCGGGGCAGGGGAGGTGACGGGAAAATCGCGGCGGGAGGAGGGAGAAGAGATTGAGTTGAAATGATATTTTTCCTTAAAATTTCGGGTTCAACTGCTATTTATAGCAAAAATACCCCGAAAAAATAATAGCCCCACAATACATCATGATTCCTTAAAAATCATCTGTTTCAAAAACTCTCTCTCTAACTCCAAAACCCCCTACCGGTGCTCATACAGCACCCGAGATTCCGAGACACATCAAAAACCCAACTCTTAGGTTTTTCACCCAAATGAGAATACAATCTCAACCTCTGGATCCAACGATCCCAACTACCCACATAAACGAGCCCAGAAGGCCCAATACCTCAATTAAACTCCAAATCGTCACGTAAAACCACTTTAGGGATTATTAATACTCCGGGATTAAACACCTATAATCCCTGGTCATCACAAGTATCATATATGCTCGTCTCCACTGTTGATGCCCTTTATGTTTCGACACCCATGGGAACTCCTATGATGACTTGTCAGAGTGTGTCTGATTGTGATATTCAGTTTGAGACTGATTATGGGCTAGCTGATTTGATTGTGTTAGACATGTCCGATTTTGATTGCATCCTTGAATTGATGTGTTGAGTAAATAATCAATCTGTTGTGGATTGTAGTCAGAAGATAGTGAGATTTCAGTCTGATACTGGAACTCAATGGTATTTCTATGGCCAGGGATCAAGGGCAATGATTCCTTTAATCTCAGCAATCCGAATGTCACATTTGTTAGAGAGTGGACATGCGGGTTATTTGATTATGCCCTTGATATCACTGAACAGAAACTAGGAAGGAAAGTGGAGGAGATACCAGTAATTGCAGAATATGCGGATGTGTTTCCAGAGGAGATACCTGGATTCCCACCGAGTCGAGAAGTGGAATTTGGTATTGATTTGATACCGGGTACTTCTGCAATTTCACGGGCTCCTTATCGGATGGCACCAACTGAATTGAAAGAGTTGAAAACTCAATTGCAAGATTTATTGGACAAGGGGTACATACGTCCTAGTGTATCGCCTTGGGGTGCTCCGGTCTTATTTGTTAAGAAGAAGGATGGGACAATGAGATTGTGTATTGATTATAGACAATTGAACAAGGTAACGATAAAGAATAAATATCCTCTTCCTCGTATTGATGATTTGTTTGATCAGTTGCAGGGATCAAGGATTTATTCTAAGATTGATTTAAGGTCAGGATATCATCAAATACGTGTGAGGGAAGGAGATATACAGAAGACAGCATTCAGAACTCGTTATGGACATTATGAGTTTCTGGTGATGCCATTTGGAGTGACAAATGCTCCTGCTGTCTTTATGAGTTTAATGAATCGGGTTTTCCAGGAATACCTTGATCGATTTGTCATTGTCTTTATCGATGATATACTGATCTATTCACAGAGTGAGGCAGAACATCTTCAACATTTGCATATGGTATTGCAATTGTTGAGGACACATCAGTTATATGCCAAACTCAGTAAATGTGAATTTTGGTTGACTAGTGTCGGCTTTTTGGGACATGTTATTTCAGAAGAAGGTATATCAGTTGATCCAAAGAAAGTGGAAGCAGTGTTGAATTGGTCAGCACCTACTTCTGTGCCAGAGATTCGTAGTTTAGATTCGTAGTTTCTTGGGTTTGGCTGGATATTATAGACGGTTTGTTGAAGGATTTTCAGCGATCGCCAAACCATTGACACATTTGACACAGAAGGGAGTATCATTTCAATGGTCAGAGACTTGTGAGCGTAGTTTTCAGGAATTGAAACATCGATTGACTACAGCTCCAGTCTTGATCATTCCATCTGAGCATGACAGGTTTGCATTATATACTGATGCATCTTTACTTGGTTTGGGTTGTGTATTGATGCAGGACAAACATGTAGTGGCTTACGCATCACGACAGTTGAAGCCACATGAAATGAGATATCCAGTGCATGATCTGGAATTGGCTGCCATTGTCTTTGCATTGAAGATATGGCGACATTATTTATATGGTACGACGTTTACCATATACACAGATCATAGTCTAAAATTTCTATTCACTCAAGCAGAGTTGAATATGAGACAAAGGAGATGGATGGATCTGTTGAAAGATTATGATTGTGAGATTGAATATCATCCAGGAAAGGCTAATCTTACAGCAGATGCTTTGAGTAAAAAGGTACATCATACAGCTGATGAGATGATTCATTTATCCGCATTGATGACTTCTTGTTGTACTTTGGGTTATAATTTTGATGTGGAACTAGTGCCAGTACGGGTATCAACGTTGTTGGTTGAACCTGACATTTTTGAGAAAATCAGAACAGCACAATTGACTGATGATGAAGTACAACAGTGGAAGGAAAGGATAAGTCAAGGACAATATCTCAATTTGTACTTACAAATGATGGAACTTTGAAATACAGAAACTGTTGGGTAGTACCTGCTTCATTGGGACTACGCCAAGAACTACTACAACGTGCTCATTGTAGTAGATACAGTATACATCCTGGAGGGAAGAAAATGTATCATGATTTACGTACACAATTTTGGTGGAAACGTATGAAACAGGATGTGTTGAGCTTTGTGAAACGGTGTTTGATCTGTCAACAAGTGAAAGCGGAAAGACAGAGACCATGAGGTGAATTACATAGTTTGGAAATTCCTCAGTGGAAATGGGAACATATCACGATGGATTTTGTGACTCATTTGCCACGGACGTCTTCTGGTTGCGATGCTATTTGGGTGATTGTTGATCGACTCACCAAAGTATCCCATTTTGTGCCATATTGTATGACGTTTACATATATGAGAATGGCACAGTTGTACATTCAACATGTAGTGAGATTACATGGTATTCCAGTTTCCATTGTATCGGATAGGGATCCGAGATTTACTTCTCATTTCTGGGAAGGGTTACAGACAGCATTGGGAACTGAAGTGCGGTTGAGTACAGCTTATCATCCTCAGACAGATGGACAAACAGAGTGTACGATACAGACACTTGAGGATATGTTGCGTGCCTGTGTATTAGAGTTTGATACCTCTTGGCAAGAGTCGTTGCCATTAGTGGAATTTTCATATAACAACAGTTATCAGTCTAGTATACAGATGGCACCATTTGAGGCTTTGTATGGGCGACGATGTAGATCGCCATTGTATTGGGATGATGTGGATCAGTCTTCCTTACATGGACCGGATATGATTCATGATATGGAAGAGAAAGTGAAGTTAATTAGATTGAAACTTAAAGCTGCTCAGGACAGACAGGCTGCTTATGCCAATAAGCGACGTAGACCACTTGAATTTCAAGTTGGTGACCGTGTGTTCTTGAAAATCTCACCTTTTAAAGGTGTAGTACGGTTTGGTAAGCGTGGAAAATTGTCTCCACGATACGTTGGTCCGTATGAGGTATTGCAACGTATTGGTACGTTGGCATATCGATTGGCACTACCACCGGCCTTGAGTAGTATTCATGATGTCTTTCATGTTTCACTATTGAGGAAGTATGAACCAGATCCGAGTCATGTATTACAGTTACCTGATGTACAGTTAGATACAGATGTGTCGTATGAGGAACAACCGGTTATGATCTTGGATCGAGCTGAACGCAGGTTGCGTAATAAGGTGATTCCTATGGTTAAGGTACAGTGGGACAAACGGGGTGTCGAAGAGGCAACGTGGGAGACGGAGCAGCATATGATGCAACGGTATCCGGATTTGTTTTCTGGTATGAGTTTACAGTTTTATGATACTGTTGGTACATACGTATTGTACTGTTACATACATGATCATGTTTCCTCGCTTCATGTAGTAGGATTTTTGAGTTGCGTGTCTCTATATATGCATGTTATGTATATACAATTTCGAGGACGAAATTTAATAGGTGGGGGAGAAATGTCATGCCTCGATATGACGTATACATATGTTAGATGATTATGGTATAATTATGATTAATTACAGTACGATGTGGACTCGGTTTCGGGTTGAACCAAGCACGATTAATGTTATGCATGAATGAAATCACATAATTAACTTCTAATGTGTCTTGCCTTTAACATGAATTTGGAGAGCATGTGTATTTGCATTTGGAGTGCATGTGAAGAGGTGGTTATATATTACAATAATCAGCTTGTCTTCACACAATACACCATAAGTCACCTAGTAATCTCTACACCTTTCTCTCATTCTCTTGGACTTGTTGTGGGAGTTGGCTTGGCAAGAACATCAAACAAAGATATACTTTGGTAAGGAAAGTAGAAGTTCATGCTTTGGTATCATAATTTATAGAGATATGTGTTTCATACATCAAACTTGAAGTATATGGACTTAGTTAAGGGAAAAAGGATACATGTGATTTTATGGTGTATGCTTTGAATTAATACTTGTTCTCATGCAAAGATTTTGAGTTGTATGAGGAGAGAAACATAGAAAGTGTTGGGTTTTGGAAACCCGAATAATCTTGGTTTTGATGTTAACAAAACTTGTTATTGTGTTGCTAACATATTTCATCAAGTGTGCAGTTCATAGATCATAATTAAGAGCTTGATGAATTACAAAGAAGTAGCTTGAAAATATCAAGCTGGACCAAGACTGAAATTCTGGCAGAGCGGATTGTTTCGATCATATCTCATAGCTCGGATAACGAAATGGCGTGCTTCCAAAGAGATTGAACAGCCAACTTAAAATACTAAAAGTCATATTTCACAACAGATCGGCTAGTTCAAATGTTATCAAGGAGAAAAGACGCCTGCAAGATCGAGCTGAACCGCAAAGAAACAGCAAGCTGTTACAGCAAAGTCCCTGTCAGTCTGGTGGGCATAACTCTTAGATCGCTTATCGGAACGGAACGATTCAGTATGGGTTGGAAAGCTAAGACAAAGATCTACAAGTCATATTTGTAAGTGAAAGACTGAATCGGACGTTAAGATGGCTAAAAAGCTTCTGCAAGTCACGCCATGTGATGCCTATAAGATCGAGCTGTTACAGCAAAGTCCCTGTCAGTCTGGTGGGCATAACTCTTAGCTCGCTTATCGGAACGGAACGATTCAGTATGGGTTGGAAAGCTAAGACAAAGATCTACAAGTAATCTTTGGAAGTGAAAGACTGAATCGGACTTTAAGATGGCCAAAAAGCTTCTGCAAATCACGCCATGTGCTGCTGCATCCAGCAAACAGACAGCAGGAGCATCGCCTCGTATTTCGAGCATAACTCTCTCATACAAACTCGAAATCGAGCGATTCTTGATTCCGGGGAAAGCTAAGAGAAAGGGCTACAACTTTCATGTGGATCACTTTGCCCAGAAATCAAACAATGAAGAGTTACAAGCAACAGATCAAAGAGCAAGTTTATCAATCTGTTTTTGTATCAAGCTGATCTGCCCATGCTGATCCGGACCAGACTGATCTGCCCTAGACTGATCCAGACCAGACTGATATGTCCAGACCAGCAGACCAGACCAGCAGATCAGAGCAGCAGACCAGACCAGCAGACCAGACCAGTCCGGTCCGAAATACAAACAGCCCAGAAACCAGAATATGACCGTTGCAAGCTCGGGAATAGTGCATAACCTTTTCCAACGGGCATATTCTTGTGTCTAACGTATATATCATTACTTGGGGCTATATATACATGATTTGGAAGCTCAATAACAGCTGATTGAAGATCAATCCAAGCCTTCCAAAGCAAACTCACTTGGGATTCAATTGAGGAACTTAAAAGACAAAAGATGCTAAATGAAGAGCACTCCTCAAACCTTTGGCACCTCTTACCTTGCTATATCAGATTCATTATGGAATCATTTGTGCCTTTGTATTCACTCTATTCATTGTATATGAGAGCTTAATAGAAGAGTGAATACCATTGTAACGGTTGATGATTTATCACAACCGATGAGAGGTCTTTGTATGTGAGACATTAAAGAACATACGTAGTTGAGTTGCTAGGAGTTCTAGTTGGATGGGGAATTCCCAACTGGATCGGGTTTGTACAACGGGATTGTATAAATCAAAGTCTTCTAGTGGAATCCTTCCATGAGGTGGAAGAAGGGGAGACGTAGAAGGATTACACCACCTTCGAACTTCCATAAACAAATGCTTGTTTATTTACTTTACTTGCATATCTTTAAAATGCCTTTCAAATGAGTAATCGGTTTTAGAGCGGGTTATGTCGAGTGTCTTCCGCTCGGTTTTGTAACCGAACTCGATATAATCTCTCGGTGCAATTATTTCAAGAACACGAGCTTTTGAAGCTCAAGTTGGTTGAACTCGGGTGTGGAATGGCAACTCACCCCCGAAATCGATCCTGACAGAAAGCTTGCATAAAACATGTTGTAATGTTGAATTTTGAGTTGTAGGAAAAGGGCTAGGAAGATAAGCTCAAAATCGCCATGGTTTCAAAATTTTGTCTTCGACCGATCGATCGCTAGACGCGTACCGATCGATCGGTAAAACAGGGGAAAAGTAAGGCGGTGTATGTACCGATCGATCGCTGAAAGCGACCGATCGATCGGTGAAATGCCATAGCATTTTTGAGAAATTCAACTATTTAAGCGATCGATCGCTGGCTTTTGACCGACCGATCGCTAGGGTTACTTGTTTGGACCGATCGATCGCTAGGGTGACCGATCGATCGGTAGACTTAAAATGTATATTTTTGTAGAATTTGATTTTAATGCCTAGGATAACATGGTATATTGTTGGCATTGTTGTAGCATCATCTCAGGGGACGGGACAACGATGCACTTAGCCAGTGACGTCTAATTTATCTCGTTTGTGTCGCAATACAGGTACGTGTTGACGTACGGAGTATAGATATGATGTGATGATGATGTTATGGTTTTGATATCATATGATTTATGTTATCTTGTGTCATATGATTTGTAGTTTCATATGCATGTGCATACATGGATTTCATATGATTGGGATGGATGCCTTGATAGATATGTGTATATGCTTTGGTAAGATCAGTGCCTTGATAGATATGCCTGGTGTGGTATATGTTTTGGCTGGGATCGTTGCCACGATAGATATACTACATATGCTTTGGCTTGAGAGATATACACCTGGTGTGGGTATATGCTCTGGCTATTATCACAGATGAGTATGGTACTATGATATGTGCTGTTAATATGAAGATGTGATGTGGTTCCACTGACATATTGAGCTGAATAGGCATATCATATGGGGCTCGTGATAATAGGGTAATTGTTGAGACATGTCATGACATAGTGCATTTGTGGATGCATGATACAGAACATTCACGTTAGATGATTTATTGTGCTTTATCATTGATATTGATATTGTGTTTTGATATTGCACTGAGATAGTTGTTCTCTATACTCATTGTGTGAATGTTTTTGTAGGGACTCATAGACGTGGGGAGACGGGATGTGAGTCATTTTCCGCTGCGAGCTGAACCACTGCTTAGGAGTTATCTTGTAGTAGGTTTTTGTTTGTACATGTTCCAAATGACTTGATTCTAGTAGGAGAATATAGATAACTCAAAATTATACAATACATATTTTATGATCTTTAAGCTAGTTAGTTCATCATGAGCTACATTTTTTGAAAACCGTTACAGCCTAAAAACTCGTATATACCATGTTTCAAGATTGCATAGTTGTTGGTAAAATTAGCATAACTTTTGTATATGAACTCCAAATTGAGTGAGACCAATTCTAAATACAATCTAACACCAAATACTACAACCCTTATTAGAAGGTAAAACTTCAAATTAGTAGCCATTTATTCCCAGAATTTCGAAGAACACACTGCATGAAACTCAAATGCACTGAATTTCCAGAGTTAACGCATTTTGGTAAAATGACCATAACTTTTTCATACTAACTCCAAATTAACTGATTTATGTGGCCAATTAAAGCTAACAAAATACTACAACTCATATTAGGGACACCAACCTCAAATTCGAAGCCTATCATTCTCTAAATATTTACCAAACCTACTGCATGTGTCAAAGTTATAACAGATACAACATACAACAACCAAATCTCAACTCATACACCAAAATTCGACCCTTTAACCTAAATCAAAGTTAATAAAACTCAAGATTCATGTTATACCTCAATATATATTGAAGATTTGAAGCACAATCCAAGCCCTTGAGTCAACCAAGCTCCTTTCTCCTTCCAAACTCTTCTTTCCTCCCTCAAGAATGCTCCAAACTAAAATTTCATGTCGAGTTCTTCTTCCCTAACCTTGTAGCTTCTAAATCCTTAATTGCATGTAACATGCACTCACAACTTCACAAGAATTTTGTGCTAACAATAGGGTGAAAATTTCTAAATTATGGAGAGAATGAGGAGAATTCTTGTTGAGTGGGAAGAGAGAGAAAGTGGTGGGGAAGAATGAGAGGCGGCTGAATTTTCAAGTGCTTGGGTGAAATTTTTTATTATTTGGTGTATTGTGAAATCCATGTGTCAGTACATCACTAACTTGCAAGTTAATGATTCAAAATCATGTACTAAACATGAGATAATTTAATTTGTGGCATATGTTCTCCAAGTGCATGTGATCATGCACATGCTCATGTACTAAAAACATGTTCCACTAGTTGCTTGACTCATCGTAGTCCGGAACACCGTAGTTTGTAGTCTCTACTTTAATTTATCCGGGTTTGCTTAATCATCATTAATCCGGACTATTCATAATTAACTAGCAACGGGGCCTTACACTTCTTCCCCTCTTAAAATGATTTCGTCCTCGAAATCGTAAAACTGAGTATAACTCAAAAAAATTTAAATCATATGAGATGTCTCAATCTCATTCATAGATACATAAGAATCATCATGTATCAGTGACAACTGTTGTGGTAGTGTCAACGATATACCACTGAACCGTCCACAAGGTTCAAAATATCGAGGCAACATCGTACCTCACTTAACGAATCATATCGACCATCGCAAAGGTAATATTTTCAGATTTACCTGATTCTCAACTTGAAATTCTAACGATATATTTCTCTTATTGCCATAGAAAACCTGCTTACTTTAAGCCAATTTCATTCATTTTTGCAGAAAATTTATCGTTCCTTACATTTTCTCAACAATATCAAGTTGTGCCAAATATTCCTTATCAATCTCATCTCAGCATATCAGCGATCGACAATTCTGGCTCTACAAAACCTAATAGTTGTCTGGAACTTAAATTATAGGAAAATTCTACTAATGAATAGTGATTTTTGTCAGTTACCACTAAATTCATTACTATTAATCGGGACATAACTTTCAAAGTCTGGATAATTTTCTCAGTTTGTCCATCAGCCTGGGTATGATAAGCAATACTCATTGCTAACTTATTACCATGACATTCTGAAAATAGTTTTCGAATTCGGATATTATCCTCGGATCTCTATAAGATACAATTGTTACAGAAACTCAATGTAACTAAACCATATTATCCACATCGTAAACATGTCATTTTCTCATAGGCATACAGAAAATCATATGAAATCAATATCTTGTATTGAATAGTCAATCAATTCGGATTCAACTTGTTTCACAATCTCTGTTTGATCTAAACAATTTGCCACAAAATTCAGAAATTTCTTTCTTCATACCATCCCATCAGAAATAGGATCTCATGAATGATACATATTATCATTCCAAAAATAACACTATGTCATCTATAGTGTGCTTTCTGCAATAATGCTTCTTTCGAATCATTAGGATTCAATGTTATTTACTGATTGCTCAATCGCAACTACCACTAAATGGCATACTAAAATCTAGTTGGTTGGTGTAACAAAACCAATTTCTTCAATCAATGTCTGTATGGGTCTGTCATTCGAGTCTTTCCGATCTTCAAAATCAGATGCAAAGCATACATTGATGCTACAATTGCACCTTGCACTTTTCGATGTAGGGCATCTGGTACTAGTTTCATTTTCCTTGCTTGATATTGACTATCATAGTCAAATTCTTTAATAAATCTAGTCATCGCTTCTATCTCATGTTCAACTTTGACTACATAATTGATATTTTAAACTCCTAAAATCAGAGGAAATCATGAGTTGTTCGCCATACACATATGTTTCCACATCTTCAAGGCAAAAATAATGGCTACAAGCTCGAGTCATGAACAAGATATCATGATTCTTTCAGCTTCAACTATCTCAAAGCATATGCAATCATCTCCTCATGATGCATCAGAATGTATCTCATCTGTTTCAATTTATAAAACCTGCTTTCACATTCATCTGACCAAACAAAACTCAAAAATCTTCTTGGTCAACTGGTTAATAGATCATGCTATCCTATAATATCCTTCCATAAAAGCCTGTAATATCTGGCCAAACTCATAAAACTTCGTATCCCGAGTATACTGGTTGGTCTTGGCCAAATTATTACTACCTCTACTTTTTTAGGATCAACATGTATCCGGTGAGATGGTATCGACTATCCCAAAACAACACCCGATTCAACCAAGCTTTACATTTCGATAACTTGATATACAATTTGAGCTTCACGAAGCGTCTGAAGAACCAATCGTAGATGTTCTGTGTGGTTCTTTCTGGATCTCGAATACACTAGTATCCCACTGATGAATATTATTACAATTCCGACCAAAAAGTTAAGGAATACTCTGTTCATCAAATTCATAACTCTACTGGTATAGTTGTCAGACCACACGGCATTACCAAAAATTCAAAATGCCTATATATGGTTTGACCAATTGCCTAGAGAACATTTCCATTTCTGACTCAAACTGATGGTAACCAGATTTAAAATCATTCTTCTTATACTTCGACGTTTCTTACAACTGGTCAAATACTTCTCGATCTTAGGCAGTGGGTATTTTATTCTTGACAGTAGCCCAGTTCAACTGCCTTTAGTCGATACACATCTTCATAATACTGTCTTTCTTCTTCACGAACGGCACTGATGTTTCCCCAAAGTGACATACTCAGACATATGTACCCTTATCGAGAATATTATGTAACTATTCTTCTAAATTTGTCAACTCTACTGATTTCATTATGTACAGTGCTTTCGATATCAAATCTATTCCTTGGCATCAATGAATAATTAAAATCGATTTCCTTCTCTAGTGAAAATTATATTATTTCCTCAGGAAAATCTTGGTAAGTTTTATTACCACTAGGATATCAGTCAACCTCGATTTTTCCTGATCAACATGAACTGCTTATTATCAACTATCCCTCATTTTCCAAGTATCGCAACGGTAATATTTTCATAGTTGATACTATCAGTATCTTAGCTTGCTATTCGTGGCTATAAGCATTTCATTTGGAGCCACAATACAGGCGAAAATTCACTACAGCATAAAAAAATCATCTCTAATATTCCGAAATTTATCAGGGTATCTATGCCCTCGATACAATCAAAATCATATCTCGACAACACCATTAAATTCAAATCCACAATACTATCATCAAACTAGAAGATACAGTTCATTATTACATGTATGGATAGTATAGTCATCATTGCTGGTGTATTTTCCAAATCATAATAATCAATGCATATTTAATGCAATGTACGAAAACAATGTTTTTGTCTCAATAAAACTCGTGCAGTGTGATCAAACACATTACATGTATCTGTGATCACCAGTACTGAAGCATTTCTAACCTTATCCTCTATCAAGGTATACTCTCTGGCCTGTTGGGAAACCAAAAAATAACTATCAGGTATTACCTCTGGTATGCAGGTAACTAAGTACTGCTGGAACTGAGTGGTCGAAAAGAATAACCACTATGATATCTACCCATAGCTCAGGGTATTTGTTGTTATGGTTGCATATGTTCCTGAGCATGTAACGACATGCTCTGACTGGCCACAATCGATGTCAGTTCCTCTTATTCTTTCACATGATCAGTAAATACCTACATCCACAGTGACATCGAAAAGATCTGGTATCCTACAATCTCTTAGCACATCTAGAATTTCTAGAGCTGGATGAACTGAGTGATACTTCTGAAACTTTTCTATGACTACTTGGATTATTCCAAATGATAGTCACTTCATTAACATTTAATCCAGTCCTAGCTACTCCGCACCACATCGGTGTCTTATCCTTCACCCGAAATCATTTTGCATGTAATCAACATGGCCTTCTTGAAAACATCTTTTCTCGTGTCAAAAAGAGGGAAAACTCGTCTTCCATCACTACCATTACTCTAGATATTCTCATCTAGAAGAGTTCATATTATAATTTTTATTCATAATTCGGACACATAATCTGGAACTGAATTACGACAGTCCCCAAATCCAAGTCCTCATTCAAACCAATACTTGTTGTTTCTTATAACAACTATACTCTACTCTTCAATTGAAATATTATTAGTTTCAATATCCTCAAGTTTTAAATTATCATCTCGACGTGCACCGATTTTGACATAAACTCATACGTATTACCCTGATCTTTCGGACTCAAATTTCCGATGCCAATCGACAAAATGCGTTTTAAATAGTTCTGGTGTCATCCCACTAATCACAATAATTAAGTCCCAAAATGATAAATAAAATTCCCAATAATGGACACATTTATCACTAAGTTATAATTCAATTAACAGTTTACAGTGCCTACAGGTACGCTAGATAATATTAAAGTTTATATCACTGCTACATATCCAAACAATAAATGTCCGTCATAAAATCAAAACATCAAATATAAATCTCAAGTCATAAATGTTCTCATCGCTTACTCTACATCATCATCCGATCAGCAACTGTCAGTGCTAACAGATAAAATTATCAAAATCTCAAAATTATATGCAACTCAGTATATTTATAATACTCAGAGATATGACATCTAGCTGTTTGTTCTTAGTAATCCATTACATATCTAAAATTTCATTATCTAACATGTACTCATAGCATGCAAGAGCATATAAAAACACGTAGTCATTTACATCGACAAACAATTTCATTTGTTACTAGACTCGGTGTCATAACTCTAGTTCGAGCATATCCCAGATTATGCTCTGATACCATAATGTGAGGGCTCGATCCTAATGTGGTGTTTAATTATCACACAATGGTTAATTTACGTAAATAGCGGAAGATTTATTTCAAATGTCATGTAAATGGTCCTAAATTTTTTTTCGTTTATAGGTAATACATAGATAATGATACCAAAAAATATATATATAGTTACGTATTCCATTCACAGGCAATACATCATTCATTGATCAACATAACACTTATAGTATTTGAAAATGTTATAAGTCAAATAAATTTATTTTCTTACAAGCAGAGTAATACTACTGGGAAAAGAAAACAATGCATAAACATGAGCTCGATCCACGGAGCTCGATTATCTCTAGATGCATCACCGAAAGCATCAGAACCTTATCCTCCTACAAACCCTGTCATGCCCGAACAACAAAAGACATGACAGCCCCCACAAAGGGGGTCAGTACCCCAGTACGAGAAATAAATAAATCATTTCAAGAATGACAAAGTACCATGCAATGCATACCATGTATGAATGTGATGTATGAATGGGTACAAAGAATCAAATCTCAAGATACCAAATATCGGAGTCCAAAAAAAGGTATCATCAAGCAATATCAAGCTCGAGCAGAGGGTGACAACACACACACTTTACGCTAGGAGAATCATCCCTCGTGTCTAGGTCCGGTAGCAACGAGCGTAACTACAGTTGCTACATAAACTGACTGTCATCGTCATGCCCTTCGTCCCCGACAATCAGAGTAAATCAACTCAGTCGTCATCAAGGATATCAAAGAAGTTGATAGATCAATATGATATGCCCATGAATCATCTATGCATCATATGACATATGCAACTCAATATGTCATGCAAACTCATGTGAAATACATATCATGTAATTCACATATCATGTAGTCCAATGTATCTCAACATGTCATATAGTCACATAAGAATCACATAGTGGCAATTAAATCATATAAATTAATTAATGACATGTAAAATCATACAATAGAATCATTACACGTCTTCATCAGACGTCATGATAAACTCATTTCTACGTACCTCGGACCAAAGCAACATCTACCGAGTACTCCTCGAATAAACCTCGAGTCTATTAACCTGGTCATTTACACCTCAATTATATCATCAAAGTGTTCAATTATTTCAGTTATCATATAATCCAAACATTGACTTTTAGGAAATTTCTTAAAATTTCAGCTTACATGCTCGTAGTAATTGGCTCATGTACTTTCCAATACTTAACCAAATTACATGGGTCTAATTTAGCTTGAAAGCTAACTCAAAATATTACATTTCATATGTTTCACTTCCCCAAATTAGATCATATTCCTAAGGCAAATTGGGTCTCAACATCACTTAAAGCAAAGAGGGGAATTTCTAAGTTCTAAAGTGAGCACTTTTCGTAAAAACTTCATAACTAATTCACACGACATCCAAATGACCTAATTCTAGTGGGAGAATTTAGATAATGCAAAATTCTACAATACATATTTTATGATCTTTAAGCTAATTAGTTCATCATGAGGTACATTCTTGTAAAACCATTACAACCTAAAAACTCGTATATACCATGTTTCCAGATTGCATATTTGTTGGTAAAATTAGCATAACTTTTGCATATGAGCTCCAAATTGAGTGAGGCCAATTCTAAATGAAATCTAACACCGAATACTACAACCCTCATTAGAAGGTAAAACTTCAAATTCGTAGCCATGTATTCCTAGAAATTCGAAGTACACACTGTATGAAACTCTAATGCACTGAATTTTCAGATTTAACACATGTTGGTAAAATGACCATAGCTTTTTCATATTAACTTTAATTAACTGATTTGTGTGGCCAATTAAAGCTAACACAAAATATTACAACTCTTATAAGGGACACCAACCTCAAATTCGAAGCCTATCATTTTCTAAATATTTACCACACCTACTGCATGTGCCAAAGTTATAACAGATACAACATACAACAACCAAATCTCAACTCATGCACCAAAATTCGACCCTTTAACCTAAATCAAAGTTAATAAAACTCAAGATTCATGTTATACCTAACTATATGGAGAGAAGGAGGAGAATTCTTGTTGAGTGGGAAGAGAGAGAAAGTGGTGGGGAAGAATGAGATGTGGCTGAATTTTCAAGTGCTTGGGTGAAATTTTTTAATCATTTGGTGTATTGTGGAATCCATGTTTCAATACATCACTAACATGCAATATTAATGATCCAAATCCATATACTAAACATGAGATAATTTAATTTGTGGCATATGTTCTCCAAGTGCATGTGATCATGCACATGTTCATGCACTAAAAACATGTTCCATTAGTTGTCTGACTCATCGTAGTACGGAACACCTTAGTTCGTAGTCTCTACTTTAATTTATCTGGGTTTGTTTAATCATCGTTAATCCGGACTAATCATAATTAATTAGCAACAGGGCCTTACATGTATTAGATGTTTTCTTAGAAAAATCTAGTATCGAACATTTAATCAATATACTGGCGTATAGGACATAATTGTTATAAATATGTTTCATAAATGCATGTGTTAATTCATGTATTAATGAAAGTATTTTAAAACGTAATATTTGTTATGAAACGAATATTGGATGTTCATTTACCTTCCGCCCCATGTAATTCATAATCTTAAGCCTATAAATAGTGGCTTAAAGTAAAATAAAAGATAGATGAAAAGCTCTCTAAATTGTTCTCTATATAATACAATATTATTATTTTATAACACGTTATCAGCACGAATCTCTAGCCAACTTTTTGTAAGTGTGGTAAGTTTTATTTGTTTTCTTGATTTTAATTACATTATGACTAATCTTGCAAAACTCGAGTTTGTTGCTCTTGATATCACCGGAAAGAATTATATATCATGTGTACTAGATGCTGAAATTCATCTAGAGGCAAATAGTCTTGGAGAAACCATCAAAGAAGAATGTATAGCCACAAATCAAGAAAATGCTAAATCAATGATCTTCCTTCATCACCACCTTGATAAAGGGTTAAAAACAGAATATTTGACGGTAAAGGATCCATTTGCCTTGTGGACTAGTTTGAAGGAAAGATATGAACACACAAAAAAACGGTTATTCTCTCAAAAGCTCGTTATGAGTTGATGCACTTACGCTTGCAAGATTTTAAAACTGTAAGTGAGTATAATTCAGCAATTTTTCGAATCAGTTCAAAGTTGACTTATGTGGGGAAAATGTAATTGATGAGGATTTATTGGAGAAAATATTCTCCACTTTTCACGCATCGAATGTGCTCCTGTAGCAGCAATATCGTGAAAAGGGTTTCAAAAAATATTCTGAATTGACTTCTTATCTTCTTATTACTGAACAAAATAATGAGTTTTTGTTGAAAAACCACGAGGCTCGTCCAACTGGTGATGCTCCATTTCCTGAAGCAAATGCCACAGCTATGCGATATAATAATGAACAAAACCGAGGCCGTGGTCGTGGTCGAAATCGTTACAATAATAATTGTGGTGGCCATATCAAAAGTATTAAGCACCACCAGAAGTGGAAAAGTAACAATAACCGTTATAATAATAATCGTGGTGGTCATATCAAAAACATTACACACCACCAGATGTGGGAGCATAATGATGAGAAAGATGTAAACCAAAATAAAAGGGAGGAGAATAAGTGATATCGTTGTGGCATGAATGGCCACTGGACTCGTACTTGTCGTACGCCAAAACATCTCGCTGATCTCTATCAAGAATATTGAAGAAAAAAGAGAAAATGATAGAGACAAATTTCAATAGCAAAGATGTTAATCTTGACCATAATTTTGTTGACGATTGTTTTAATGATTTACTTCTTTTGACGTTGCTGATTTCTTTGTCAAACATCCTGAAGGTGATGCTAGTCATGAAAATGCCTAAAAATTTTCATTTTATGTTTGCAAATAAATATTTCATTTTATGTTTGCAAATAAATATTTATCATAAATGTTTATTGTCAATATTTCTTTTATTATACAAATATTTTATTATCATAAATAGAAGAAGAAGAAAAAAATCTCATTTTGAAAATTTATTTTTTTTTTGAAGAAAATGGGCGTTCCAATGATCATTGATAAAGAATTATGTTTGGCAGATAATGCAACAACACACTCTATACTTAAGTATAAGAAGTATTTTTCATATCTAATAATGAAAGAAGCTCATGTTAGTACCATATCTGGTAATGCAAAATTAATTGAAGGCTCCGGACGAGCAACTATAATTTGGCATGGAGGAACAAAATTTTGCATTGATAATGCTTTATTTTGCTCAAAGCCTCAAAAAAACTTATTGAGCTTTAAAGATATTCGTAAAATGGATATCATATTGAGACTAAAAGTGAAGATAATAATGAATACTTGTATATTACAAGTATTAACTTTGGAAAGAAAGTTGTTTTGGAAAAATTACCTTCTTATTCCTCTGGATTATACTACACATATATAACTACAATTGAAATATATGCAAGGGTAAACCAGAAGTTTACTGATCATACCGATTTTATCATTTGACATTATCGGTTGGGTCATCCCGGTTCTATAATGATGAGAAGAATTTTAGAGAATTCACGTGGTCATTCTTTGAAGAGCCAGAAGATTCTTCAATCCAATGAATTCTCATGTGCAGCTTGTTCTCAAGGCAAGTTAATCATAAGGTCGTCACCGATGAAAATTAAAAATGAATCTCTTGCATTTTTAGAACGCATACATGAGATATTTGTGGGCCTATTCACCCACCTTGTGGACCATTTCGATATTTTATGATTTTAATTGATGCATCAACGAGATGGTCACATGTATGCCTATTGTCAACTCGCAACTTGGCATTTGCAAAATTACTTGCGAGTTAATTCGGTTACGAGCACATTTTCCAGATTATACAATCAAGAAAATTCGTCTTGATAATGCTGGTGAATTTACATCACAATCTTTTAATGATTATTGTATGTCTGTTGGAATAATTGTTGAACATCCTGTCGCTTATGTTCATACACAAAACGGTCTTGCAGGATCGTTTATTAAGCGTCTTAAATTGATTGCACGACCTCATGAGAGGTAAACTCCCAATATCTGTGTGGGGACATGCTATTTGGCATGCAGCTGTATTAATTCGCTTAAGACCAACGAATTATCATGAATATTCTCCCTAACAATTGGTTTTTGGTCAGGAACCAAACATTTCTCATCTTAGAATTTTTGGATGTGCAGTTTATGTTCCAATTGATCCACCACAACGCACAAAGATGGGACCTCAAAGGAGATTTGGCATATATGTTGGGTATGAATCGTCTTCCATAATAAAATATCTTGAGCCAAAAATTGGAGATTTATTTACGGCTCGTTTTGCTGATTGTCATTTTGATGAATCGTTTGTCCCAACATTTGGGGGAGAAAATAAACAGTCGGTTGATAAAATTATGTGGAATGAATTGTCATTATCTAATTTTGATCCTCGCACAAGACAATGTGAACTTGAAGTTCAAAAGATAATTCATTTGCAACAGTTAGCGAATCAATTGCCAGATGCTTTTTTCTGACCTAAAGCGTGTGACCAAGTCACATGTACGGCTGTTAATGCTCCGATTCGAATTAATGTCCCTGAAGGACCTTCTACCATTATTAGTAAATTAAAGGCGCCTATGAAACTTGGTAGACCAGTCGGTTCTAAGGATAAAAATCCTCGAAAACAAAAGAAGCTAATAATGAAGATAGTAAAATCAAGGCAACTGAAAACCCAGAAGAATTCTCAAAATAAAAAACTCTTGAAGAGTTTCTAGACATGACAAATAATAAACTTCCAGAAGAAGTTCAGGTACCTGAAAATTTTAATAATAATGATATCTCAATAAATTATGTCATGACTGAGAAAAGATGGAACTGATATACAACTAATGTTGATAATAAATTTGCATATACTATAACAATTACTATTATGAATGGTAATGAGGATCATGAACCAAAATCTGTGGATGAATGCGGACTTAGAAATGATTGGCAAAGATGGAAAGATGCAATTCAAACAGAGTTGGATTAAATGGCAAACGTAAAGTTTTCGGACCAATAATACGCACACCTGAAGATGTGCAACCAGTTGGTTATAAATGGGTCTTTGTACGAAAACGAAATGAGAAAAATGAAATTGTGCGGTATAAGGCACGACTTGTTGCACAAGGTTTTCCCAAAGACCTGGTATGATTACGAAGAGACATATTTTCCTGTGGTGGATGCAACAACGTTTCGTTATTTGCTTAATCTGGCAGCAAATGAACAACTTGAAATGCGTCTTATGGTGTTATTACTGCCTATTTGTATGGCTCACTTGATAATGACATTTATATGAAAATTCCTGAAGGTTTAAAATTACCTAAGGGACATGACCACAACTTTAGAGAACTTTACTCGATCAATTTCTATAAAGCGCTATATGTCTTGAAACAAGCTGGACGCATGTGGTATAATCGCCTTGGTGAATACTTGATGAAACAAGGCTATATGAATGATCTTATTTATCCATGCATTTTTATTAAGAGGTCTGGAACTGAGTATGCAATCATTGCAATATATGTTAATGATTTAAATATTATTGGAACTCCTGAAAAGTTCAAGAAAGCTATGGATTATTTGAAGCATGAATTTGAAATAAAAGATCTTGGAAAGACAACATTTTTGATCGGCTTGTAAATTGATCACTTAGAAAATGGCATCTTGTTACATCAGTCTGCTTATACAGCTAAAATGCTTAAACAAATCTATATGGATAAAGCACATCCACTGATCACACATATGGTTGTAAGATCACTTAATGTGCACAAAAATCCTTTTCGACCTCATGAAAATAATGAAGAACTACTTGGCCCAGATGTATCATACCTTAGTGCTATTGGAGCATTAATGTATCTTGCTAGTCACACACGCCCTGATATATCATTTGCTTTGAATCTGCTAGCAAGATATAGTTCTTCACCTACACGAAGACATTGGAATGGTGTTAAACATATATTTCACTATCTTCAAGGAACGATGAATATGAGTCTTTATTATCTTAAGGCACTCAAATCTGATCTCATAGGCTATGCGGATGCTGGATATTTATCTGATCCTCATAATGCTCGGTCACAAATGGGTTATGTGTTCACATGTGGTGGTACAACTATTTCTTGGCGTTCTATGAAACAAACCATAACTGGCACTTATTCTGATCATGCTGAATTATTGGCGATCCATGAAGCAAGTCGGGAATGTGTTCGGTTAAGATCTGTAATCCATCATATTCAAGGAACATGTGGTTTGCATTTGAACAAAATGTTTCTTCAACTTTGTTCGAAGATAATGCTGCATGTATCGCTCAATTGAAGGAAGGATACATCAAAGGCGATAGAACGGAACGCATTTCATCAAAATTCTTTTTCACCAATGATCTTCAAAAGAATGGTGAGATCAATGTTCAACAAATTCGTTCAAATGGCAATCTGGCAGATTTATTCACAAAGTCTTTACCAACTTTAACATTTGAAAAGTTGATTGGAATGCGACGACTAAAAGATATCAAATGATGAGCTCAAGAAGTGGAATTATTTCACACTGTACTCTTTTTTCCTTAACCATGTTTTTTTTCCCAATGGGTTTTTCCTGGTAAGATTTTTAATGAGGCGGTGTATGGACATCCAAGGGGGAGTGTTATAAATATGTTTCATAAATGCATGTATTAATGAAAGTATTTTAAAACGTAATATTTGTTATGAAATGAATATTGGATGTCCATTCACCTTCCGCCTTCCGCCCCATGTAACTCATAATCTTAAGCATATAAATAGTGGCTTAAAGTGAAATGAAAGATAGATAAAAACTCTCTAAATTGTTCTCTATATAATACAATACTATTATTTTATAACAATAATAACAATAATCCTGATTTGAACTTTGGATTATTTTTTAGGGAGAAGAGGTTTTATAATGGAATGTTGTGGACATTCAAAATGTTGAGTGCGTAGCCGGATGATAAAGTCTCGTGTCCTCTTTTGAGATGACTCAAGTTCGAGTTCAGACAGTGGCCCAAAAATATTTAAAAAATTTCATATATATATATATATATATATATATATATATATATATATATATATATATATATCCATGATCACTATAATAGGAAAAAAAATATTATATTTCTTTATTTGGTATATCCATGATCACTATAATAGGAAAAAAAAATATTATTCGGTAATGCAACTTTTTGTCATCATTTTTCCTCGTTTATGATAAGAATAAATAATATTTTGGCTAGTGTTATTGTCAAAGCACTATTTGTTGTTGCCAAAGCATTTTTTACAAATTGACAAACTTACCCTTTTTTGCTTGATACATTGCGCATGGAATCCAAACTAATCAATTGACATCCTAAATTCATTATTCAATTATACATCTTATTTTATTTTCATCCTTTTGGTTGACTCAAATTAATACTATAATTTACTTTTTTTATGTAAGTAAATTGGTGAGTCCAATATTTAAACGTAGAGTCATGGAAATTTTTATTTGATAAAATATAATTGATATGAAACATGCTTGTGTTATTAATCAAAATTAATAAAAGAATCCATATATCAATATATGGATGAAGTTTCCAAGTTACAAAAGTTGCATTTTTCATTGTCTTTATAAATTATACATATAACTAAAGAAGAATATATATTTATTAATAATGTTTTCCGAATTTTTATTTCTTAAAAATTCTAATTAATCAAGGAAAAATCTTCAATTTTGATTGGGGTTAAAAAGATATCTTTGGGTCATCATGTGTGTATTAAAAGTCAAAAATCATAAAGGTATGAAAATATTATTGTCATTGTATGTTTGCAACATTTCAAAAATCGCATTTTGAATCCATTTTTTTTCTAGTTACGTATTTTATATACCGAAACATCTTTGAACCAATATTTTTATATACTCGAAATTTATCTTTTCACCGAAAATGAGATACGTTCAAGGTTTGTTGTACACTCCATAGCTTATTTCTATAAAAATATTTTACGTGATTCTTTCAACAAATGTTTGATTGTTGGGGGAAGAGGAATTTAGGCCAATCATCCAATAATGTATTCCATGTTCATGAGTTTTATTTTTAGCGATAAACAAAGTATAAAAAAAGTAAACGAAGTACAAAAAAAAATGTAATAATCTATTTTTATTAGTTTTTTTTTGTTTGTTTTAGGTTCACAATTCTTGTTTTTTTAGTAAAACCATGTTAAACAATAAAAATGTTAAAAGAGAGAACAAAAAAAAGGTAGGAGTAGGCAAGATGATAATGAGGAAGGGTAAATTTGTCAATTTATAAAAAATGCTTTGGCAAGAACAAGTAGTGCTTTGGCAATAACACTAGCCTAATATTTTTTACTGTACATTTTATTTTCTTAAAACTTTTGCTTTGCATTATTAACATTAAAAAGACACAAAACATCGAAGCTAATTAATTCATGATTTCCTATAGAACCAAGTTACACTATACATTCCACTGATTATATTTCTTTCTATTTATTTTCGTAATATTTATTATCTAATAATATAATTGGAAACTAAATATAGAATTTATGATGTGTTTCAAATCAGTCAAGATTAAAATCATTTAAAATCTTTTTTTCCGAATCAAATGTCACTCATTTAGGGGTGTTACCAGACCCGTTCCAAACGGTCCCGATTTTGAGTTTCGTGGAACCGGACCAATCCGCTTCGAAACCAAATCCAATCCGGTTCCGGGTTGGTACCGGTTCCAACCCGGAACCGGATAAATAATTTTTTTAAAAGAAAAAATTTTAAAAAGATATATGGCACTCGATTGATTGGTGCACTATGGCCGATCAATCGCGTGTGACATAGAGTTAAATAAAACTTTTATGTTGTACGAGATCGATCACGCCTATGGAGGGATCGATCGTGTGCCTTGTTTTTTTTTTGTATGGTTTTGGACCTTTGATATTTTTTTTAATTAAAGTGTTAAATACAATATTTATAGAAAATTATTCTTCATTGATAAATGTTTAAATCAAACTTAGAACATATTATTACAAATAAGAGTTACAACAATTGAAATTAAAAGAAATAATATTACTCATCGTAGTTGATGAGTATTGTTTTAGCACATTATCTTCTTCTTCGGAATGATGCATTTCGAATTCATCTACTGCTCATTCTCTTATATTCTTACGTTCGGCTCCAAACAATCTTTGAATAATGAATAATGCATAATGAATCAGTCTCCCATTATTCGGCAACATGCTTCTTTAAAAGTACCTAGTAATGACGCACAATTACTATCAAATTCCCAATTACCATTATCCAAATATATATTTTCATCAGTATCAGCTCTTTGGTTTGAATTATAAAATGGAGCTAAAAGTTTTTTATAAGCTAACATAGAATTCAACATATCACACAAAGAATTCCAACGAGTTGTTATTGGTGATGGAAAGAGAATATGATTCAAACCATTAGACATACATGTTTGTTTTCAATCACGCTTAATACGGTTCTTAAGTAACAATTTAGCACAATATTTCATTTTCTCAATACTTAGTGACTCAGAGTCCGCAAAACCAACTTTCATGGTCAGATTAATAATATGACATGCACATCTAACATGAAAAAAATACACCGTCAAACATTGGTTCATATAAACCTTAAAATCACGCATTGCAGAGTTGTTATTCAAGGCGTTGTCTAAGGTGATTGAAAATATTTTATCTTGAATTCCCTAAGTTCTACAAACATTCAATATATATTTTGCAATTATATATCCAGAATGTGCAGAATCTAACTAAGATAAAATTGGGTTTTGCATATACCAAATTTTATCAATCCATTGACAAGTCACGAAAGAAAAGAATCCATTTTAACATTAGTCCAAATATCGATAGTCAAACTTACCCTACACGGCAAATGGGAAAGATGCTCAATTAAGGGAGTTTTATATTCAAGAAACATTTCCATTTTTTTTTAATTTGTGTCTAGAAATATGTTTAAATATAGGTTGTATAGACGAAGTAATTCAATAAATCCATCATGTTCACATTGTAAAAAAGGAAGTTCACATCCAATCACATATCTAACAAGCGATCTACGGTTAATTTACAGTTGTTAAAACAAAATCCGTGCCAGTGATTGTGTTGCTTCTCTACCCATTGGTTGTACTGCTGCGTCATCAAAATTATGATTTTTTACTAAGTGGTTTTTAAATGTTTCGATGCCTCCACCTAAACCACTAGCTTTATATGTGTATGTTTTTTACATAATTTATAAATTGCAACATATTCATCCGTACCTTCTTTTTTAGAGATATCAAAATGATCACGTACCTTACTTCTTTTGACACAACTTGTTGTTCTACTAGCTGACGTTGCGGTAATGTTAGGATCGATTCTGGGGGTGGGTTGTCAATCTACACCCGAGTTCAACTAACTTGAGCTTCAATAGGTCGTGTTCTTGAAATAATTGCACCGGGAGATTATATCGAGTTCGATTTCAAAATCGAGCGGAAGACACTCGACATAACACACTTTATAGTCGATTAACCATTTGAAAGACCTTTTAAAGATATGCAAGAAAATATGTAAAAACAGTAATGTTGGGTTTTGGAAAACCGAATAATCTTGGTTTTGATGTTAACAAAACTTGTTATTGTGTTGCTAACATATTTCATCAAGTGTGCAGTTCATAGATCATAATTGAGAGCTTGATGAATTACAAGAAAGTAGCTTGAAAATATCAAGCTGGACCAAGACTGAAATCCTGGCAGAGCGGATTGTTTCGATCATATCTCATAGCTCGAATATCGAAATGGCGTGCTTCCAAATATGTTGAACATCCAACTCAAAACACTAAAAGTCATATTTCATAACAGATCGGCTAGTTCGAATGTTATCAAGGAGAAAAGATGCCTGCAAGATCGAGCTGTACCGCGAAGAAACAGCAAGCTGTTTCAGCAAGCAAATGTCAGTCTGTTGGTCATAACTCTTAGCTCGCTTATTGGAACGAGACAATTCAGTATGGGTTGGAAAGCTAAGACAAAGATATACAAGTCATATTGCGAAGTCAAAGACTGAATCGGACGTTAAGATGGCCAAAAAGCTTCTTCAAGTCACGTCATGTGCTGCTGCATCCAGCAAACAGACAGCAGGAGCATCGCCTTGTATTTCAAGCATAACTCTCTCATACGAACTCGAAATCGAGCGATTCTTGATTCCGTGGAAAGCTAAGAGAAAGGGCTACAACTTTTATATAGATCACGTTGCCCAGAAATCAAAGAATCAAGAGCTACAATCAATAGATCAGAAGAGCAAGTTTATCAATCTGTTTTGTATCAAGCTGATTGTCCAGACTGATCCGGACCAGACTGATCTGCCCAGACTGATCCGGATCAGACTTATCTTCCCAAGCTGATCTGGCCAGACTGATCTGCCCATGCTGATCCGGCCAGACTGATCTGCCCAAGCTGATCCGGGCAGTCCGGTCCGAAATACAAAGAGCCCAGAAACCAGAATATGACTGTTGCAAGCTCGGGAATGGTGCAGAACCTTTTCCAACGGGCATATTCTTGTGTCTAACGTATATATCATTACTTGGGGCTATATATACATGATTTGGAAGCTCAATAACAGCTGATTGAAGATCAATCCAAGCCTTCCAAAGCAAACCCACTTGGGATTCAATTGGGGAACTTCAAAGACAAAAGTTGCTAAATGAAGAGCACTCCCCAAAGCTTTGGCACCACTTATCTTGCTATATCAGTTCTAGTTAGAGATCATTTGTGCCATATATATTCACTATATTCATTGTATTTGAGAGCTTAATATATGAGTGAATATCATTGTAACAGTTGATGATTTATCACAACCGATTGAGAGGTCTTTGTATGTGAGACATTAAAGAAAATACATAGTTGAGTTGTTGGAAGTTCTAGTTGGATGGAGAATTCTCAACTGGATCGAGTTTGTACAACAGGATTGTATAAATCAAAGTCTTCTAGTGGAATCCTTCCATGAGGTGGAAGAAGGGGAGACGTAGAAGGATTACACCACCTTTGAACTTCCATAAACAAATGCTTTTTTATTTACTTTAATTGCATATCTTTAAAATATCTTTCAAATGAGTAATCGGTTTAGAGCGGGTTATGTTGAGTGTCTTCCGCTCGGTTTTGTAACCGAACTCGATATAATCTCTCGGTGCAATTATTTCAAGAACACGAGCTCTTGAAGCTCAAGTTGGTTGAACTCGCGTGTGGAATGGCAACCCACCCACGGAATCGATCCTGACAAGTAAGGTAAATAAATGCAGTAAAGTAAATGCACAAGCATTTGTTTATGAAAGTTTGAAGGTGTTGTAATCCTTCTACGTCTCCCCTTCTCCCATCTCATGGAAGGATACACACTAGAAGACTTTGAGTATGTACAACCCCACTTAAGCTAATACCACAAAGATAGCTTAAACTCCTAGCCCACACAGTCCACAAAGAGCATGTTCTTTAATGTCTCGCATGCAAAGAGCTCACCCAGTTGTGATAAATCAACAATTGTCACAATTGTATTCACTCTTCTATTTTAGCTCACAAATAAAATGAATAGAGTGACTACAAATGCACAAATGATCTCGTAGCAGATATGATATAAGCTTGAAAGAGGTGCCAAAAAGTTTGGGAAGTTGCTCTTTATTTGGATGAATTATTCTTTGAAGCTCTCCAATTGAATCCCAAGTGGGTTTGCTTTGGAAGGCTTGATTTGATCTTCAATCAGTTGTTATTAAGCTTCCAAATCATGTATATATCCCCAAGTAATGATATATACGTTAGATACAATAATATAGTCGTTGAGATAGTTTTGGTAAGCTTTCAAACATTACAACGGTAATATTCTGCTTCTGGGCTGTTTCTGCAAGTCTACTGATTTGTTCTAGTAGAGCATGTCTACTTGCAAGTCTACTTGTCGAGTCCACTGACCTCTACTGGTTGAGTCTAACGCTCAAGGTCTACTGGTACCCTGCTAGTTGAAGCTTCGAGGTCTACTGGTCGAAAGTCTACTGCTCAAGGTTGAAGTCTGCTGCCAACCTTGCTAGTCTGTTGTTCTGTTCTCTTGGTTATGGCTCTTGACTCGTTGATTTCTGGGCAAAGTGATCAACATGAAAGTTATAGCCCTTTCTCTTAGCTTTCCATGTAATCAATAATCACTCGATTTCGAGTTCGTATGAGAGAGTTATGCTCGAAATACGAGGTGATACTCCTGTTGTAAGTCAGCTGGATGTAGCAGCAGAACTCGAAACTTGCAGATGTGTTTTTGTCGTGTAAACCTTCGAATCAGGTGTAAACCTTCGAATCAGGTATGCTGGCCTGAAATATGACTCTATGAGATATGATCGATTTAGTTAGCATCACTCGGGGTCTACTGTTTGTTGAATTCCCATTTCACCAACCAAACTCAAAACCATTTCTTAGCACATAATCAAGTTATAAAATATCATCTATGAACTGCACACATGATGAAATATGTTAGCAACACAATAACAAGTTTTGTTAACATCAAAAACAAGATTATTCGGGTTCCCAAAACCCAACAGGTAGTCACGCCGATGACTCAAGTTGTGGTATCTGATGGGCACCGGAAGGTTGGACTTGGACATGTTGTTCGGGTTCTTGATCTTCGACATTTATATGTGGACATGCAGCATCAATGTCAACAAAGAAATCATAATCTTCATTTAACTCGGGAATTGGCACCGACAAATTCATCGCCGATGAACTAACTAATTGACGATCACCGATGTAATCACCACTACGAGATGAAGATGTCATAATGATAATACTAATTTTTTGTGGTTTTAAAATGTAATTTAACAAATAGTACTGAACAATTTATAATTTTGATAGATAATTGAGAGAATGAATAATAATTAAACCTCGAGAGAATTGAAAGAATGAATAAGTTGAGACGTGAGACTTGAAAAAATGAATAAGTGAATGATAATACTAATTACAACCCAATAACTATATATATATATATATATAAAAGTTTTATTGACAAAACAAAAATAATAAAAAAAAATTTAAAAAGCAACGGCGCATTGTGCCAACTAGCCGTTTGCAACAATGTTTAAATTTTCTTTTTTATTTTTTAAATAAATCCTATTTTTGTTATTCCAAAATCTATAAGCTATCGGTTATGAAACGTAGAGCAGATCCGGACCCGTATATTACTGATTTTGGACCGATCCGAGACCTATTCGTCCGGTTCCATTTCCGAAAATGATTAAATCTATCTGGTGAGGTTGTTCAGGATTTATCCGGCCCGTTAAGCAGCCCCATACTCATTAAATCAAATTCAGCTATTCAAACGCAATTTTAGAGTATACAGTTTTTTTATAAAAAAAAATTATGTATGAGAGGAACAAAGAAGATTTACATGCCTCGAACATAAGTACTATGTTATGTATAACTGCAGGAAAGTCGCAATCCTGAACCATGAGATAATTCTATAATTATAACTTTTGTTGATTCATTTTGTGGAAATAAAAACGTGTCTTAGTCCGTAGAAACGGTGGTTCTAGCCAGACATGTTTGAAATATTTTTTTATAATATATATGCAATTTTGCAGTATTTTATATAAATATTTTATTTTTTAAAATAAAAAAGAAAAAGGATTAACCACTTGCATAGATTTGTTTGGGTTAGGACTATTTTTTTAGACTGGTTTATATTTGTCAAATTGACGACATTTTACTTAATATATATTTTGTTTCCTACTAAAATAAATAAATATTTCCAGGAGGTAGAAAAGATACAATATTAATTCTTTTATTATCAGACAGATCAAAGTCGCGTCGCGCTTTGTTTTTCGACGTGTTTCCTTGTTAAACCAAACATGGGAAACCTAATCCAATCTCATCTCCCCTATAAATAAAACCCCTAGCATTCTCTACCGTCCATGCGAACTCTTTCAATGGAGCTGTGCACAGCTCGAGGTATCTCCAATCTCCTTCATCGAAAGCCACCGACGCTGCCGTTTGCGTCGAACCACATCGGCCTTAGCCAATGCAGAACCCCTTTTCCTGTCCATCTGAAGCAAACTTGCTTTAATTCTGGTATTATTTAGTCTCATTTAGTTTTTGTTTCCACTTTTATGCGAGATTTTTTTTTTTTTAAAAAAAAATTTAACTTGCTCATTTTTTTCCCATAGTTATAGTTTTTGTTGTAGATCTTCGAAGTTTTCATTAGTTCTTGAGATGTTCTGATGAGAAATGATGATTCTGGAACAACTTTTGCTCGCCACTTACCATGTGCTAGCTTTTGTGTTAAAATTTCTCTCTTTTTCTTTGCTAGAACGTACCATAGCTATAAGTGAGGAACGTGATTTGGACTGAATTTTATCTGCTTGCCTGAATAGTCTTCTTCTCTCTGTTAATTTAATTTAATAGGATTCTCTTTATTTTCTTATGATGATCTTTTCTATTGCTGGGTTTTTGATCATTTCTTGTTCGTTGCTGGAATGAAGACGCTTATTTCATGTAATCACATGGCTGGAATGAAGATTTTTATTTCTTGTAATCACATGAACAGGGTCACGATACACTTTTATTTCATGTCTTAACTCCACCACTGAGGCAGCCGCGCCCGAGGGTACGACTGCTGTGGCAACTTCGCCCGAGGATACCGTCACTGAGGAATCCCCACCTGAGGAAACCTTGCCTGAGGCAGCCGCGCCTGAGGCTACCTCCACTGGAGCAACCTCTGATATCAAAGATGAACCAGAGTCCGACAGTGTGATATCAGTTGAAGTGGTAGAATCTCTGCCTATTGAAAGGAATGAAGGATACATTAATCAGCCTGTCGAGGTGCCACAAGAAGATGATTCATTGCAACTGCTTAAGTTCTTGGAGGACCTTAATATAAAGGTTTTTCTCATGTCTTTCATTTTTATCCTTGCATATAGTACGTCATAATGCGAGGCTTTCATACTATTCCTACCATTAGTTTCTTGGAACCTAGGGGTCTTTATTCTATAGTTTTGATTAGCGTCGTTGTCATGCTATGTGTCTAACCTATACAATCATAACTCATTGATTTCAAATATTTAAAAGGATGCCACTTTCCCATAATTTTCCGCATTTTTATACCTCAAACATCCATTTCCTTTTTTTACCATCCAAACGCTCTATCCTTGGCTAAAACTTCTACTTTTAGGTTTCGTGTCTTGTTGTCTAGCAAATTTTCTTCCTGCATGGTCCTCCAAATTCTACGAAAGGGAAGGCAAAAAGAAAAAAAAAAGACATTTGAATTGAAACTTCGACAACGCACTAGCACGGGTCTTCTGATTCTACCTATTTTGTCTTTGAACATACTCACTGGAAAGTAGCTAGCTGATGAAATGAACTTGGTTGCTGTGAGGAGTATTTTCAACGTGTTGAAAGCTTCTGAATGCTTAATGAAACATCGACTATGATGTCGATCCTGAGCGGTTACCTGAGCAACCTTTAAACTATACTTTCCTTTGTTTTGATATTCTTTTGTTGGTTTGAATAGTTTCCTGGTATGCCATCAACTATTATCGTAATGTTCTGGATATTACATCTTTTATTTGCATAGTTTCTCTTTGAAATTGGCACTTCTCTAAGAAACTTTAGTGCTTTTTGGTAGATTGATCTTTTAATGTTCTTGCATAAAGAAGTGCTCAATATTGGAACTTGAACGTATCTTACCAACCGCTGCCTGAAATTTGACTCCATCATCCACAATTGATAAAATTCTTCAAGTCTTATTTGTAGTTTTTGGAAAATTGTGAGTTTGGGCTCCTCCAAAAGGCACTTACATGCCCCCTCCAAAAGGCATCCGTTTTTTCTGATTGAGTTATATTCTATCATCAGTTCGATTATGAAGATAAATATTCGATTCTTGCATTGGGTGTTGGCGGCTTAGTTGCCCTTAGGATAGCAGTTGCGGTCATAGGTGCCATTGATTCTGTTCCCTTGGTGAGTACTTAACCTTTATTCATGCTTATCCATTCAAATTACACCTAGACGACACCTTTTTACTAACTTTTAAGAAGGTTTGAATTTTAGCTACCAAAAGTGTTGGAACTCGTGGGTCTGGGCTACACAATCTGGTTCACCACTCGCTATCTCATTTTCGAGGTTGGGGTTCGACAAAGCTTTTCTCTCTATCCCCTTGGATATCTATATTTGAGCCTTTTTTTTTTTCTTGCACTAAATATTGATCCTTTTTTGCAGCAAAATAGGGAGAAGTTTGTTGCAAAAGCAAAGCAGTTGAAGGAGGAGGTTATTGGTTGAGAGACTGATTGAAGTTGAAATTTGTTTAGGGATTGCAATTTTAAGGTTGTTTTTCTTCCTTTTCTTTTTTTAATACTTTGTAAAATATAATATAATTAAATACTTTGCATTAGGCAAGATATATATTGTGTAAAAAGATTTTTGTTTAAATTCGTTTATTTTTTCTTTTATTTAGTGCATGAGAGAAGATTTCATCAAGGTTCTATTGAATTAAATTATTGGGGCAAAAGCATTTAACAACCATATGTAAACCCAAAATGCACAACCTCTTATATAGAAATAATCATATTTGATAACCTCATGAATTTAATATTCGAGTGTAAAACTTCTTGCAAATGCGACAAATGTGCAAAAAACACATGTTTAAAAAGATCTTTAGATTTATTTAAATGGAGGGTTTTTTTATATATATTTAATTGGATGATAAATACAATTTGTTTAATGGGATGATAAAATACAATTTGGTCTGAATATTGCTCCTAATGTTATTTATTCCTCAATAACAAGTGTATATCTGACTGGAATATTTGAATTTTTAAATATCTAAATCTTTTCAATCGAACCAAACTTAGTGTTGAACAATTTGTTTATGAATATTTTCAAGTTCAATTTGATGCAACCTTCCAATGTATAATATTTATTTTATTATAGTTATAATTATAACTATAAATATTATTATAATATATATATATTATTTTTATTTTCATTATTATTATATATTGTGAATAGATGCAATATATAACACACTATGAGTTACGCCCTGTCCTGAAGGAATATAAGTTCTCGAATACTGAATAAGATGAATTGGCCACAAGCTCAAGATTGGCAACACGGATAATAATAATAATGAGTTGGATTGGCCACAAGCTCGTGACAGGCAACACGTATAATAATAATAATTATTATTATTATTATTATTATATATATATATATATAGATACGTGTGTATATATCTATATATGTACATTATATATATGCGTATATGTAAATTATAATATAATTTATATTATATTACATTATATATAAAATTTAAAAAATGAAAAAGGTGAATTAGTTTGTTTACGAAACGAATTTATCTTTATTTTTAAAAAAAATTAAAAAATAAAATAAAATAGGTTGAAATCGTTTGTTAAAGAAACAAATTACCATAAAATAGTAAATCATATATTTCCTATAGCATTTCGTAATTTTCTCTTGATTTTGCTATATTTTGATTTTGATAATTTATATGCTTGTAAGCCATCTACAGTTGATTAAATGATCCTGAAGTATTAATTCATAGTTCACTGTTTCGTTCAAACTTCCAATCTAAAGTGTCATAATTATGGTACGGAGTGTTATTTAATCACAAAATTAAATGTAATTTTCACTTAAAAGTCCCAAAGCCTCGCCACTAAACAAGACTGACCGTTGAAAAGAGCAGCACGTTGACATCCACTTCCTGATAACGTCTGCCTGTAAATTTTCAATTTTTAACGTTTCTTTTTCTTCTATATTTGAATTTTGATGAAAGGAGAATTTGAATTTTATGAAAGGTTGTACTGAACGGTGGAAACAGAGAAAAATGTGTGCTTAAAACTCGGGAAAAAGCGCAAAGAATATTATTAAATGTTTCAAAATCACAAAGAGAATTGAGACTCTTCGAATTCTCTGTTCACCTTGTAAGTGAAGTGCATATCACTCTTAACAATCTAATTACACTCATCAATGTCTTATATTTTATGCGTTTATTTTTGTATTTTGGGTATTTAGTGTGAATTTTGTGCTACATTGTCTCAATTTTTAAAATCTTTTTCTAAGATTCAACTTCAAATGGAAAAATTGTGAGTGGGTTTCATGATGTAGTGTTCTCTGATAATTTTGCTGCTGTAAAACACTGGTATATAGGAGAAAAGATAAGAAGAACAGGGATCCATCAATCTCAGCGCGAATCAGTTTTTTCCCCCTCTTCAGTTTTGGTACATTTTTGTGTTTTTTCGTATTTCGTGATCATAAAAAATTAGATCTTTGATGTTGATTCGCTCTGTTTTTTTGTGCGCAAACAGTTTGTGTAGTTTTGTGTTATGTTATCGTAACTGGTTGAAAAACTCAAAATTCTAGAAATATATATAGAGTTCTTCATTTGGGTGTTGTGGGTTTGTGTTACGTGCATTATTTTTATTTTGGTTTTGATCTTATCTTGCTTCATATTTTTACAAAATGGGTGTTTATGTGGATACAAATGTGAAGCATGGAGCTTTCTGGTTTGGACTGATATTGACTGCTTTTTGGTTGGGTTACTGATTTTCCATTTGTAATGTTGTGCATAGGAGGGTAAAAATCTGATTTCCATGTCAAATACTGATTCGATGATTGGGTTGAGGTATAGGGGGCCCCAGCTCTGGGATGCCCTCCGTGTCCCGATTCCGGAGTGGGCATATGCCTTCAGTGGTTAATGTTAGTAGCGTCATTGACAACTCATTGGAATCTGAGATGGATACTTGCTCTGATTCTGAAGGCGAGTGTTATGGTACTCGATATTCTCTTGAAGCATCGCCACAGGATGACAAGGTTCCTAATGGAAGTGTAAAGTACAATGGATTTCTGAATGGACGTGGTGGACGCCATGGAATTATCTATGATGATTCATCAGAATCTATCACGAGCTCAGAAGTGAATTCTACACCACCAAGGAGCAACATTGGCATTTCGGGTGGGGAAAGATTGCACTCAGGGGTTAGTTCATCAGGCATCAGTATGCAGTCTAAGGAGACTGTGAAACAGGTCAGGATTTTAAACCTGTGATTGCTTTTGCATAAGTCTGTGATGCAGCAGTAAGAAGAATATGCATTGTATCTTTTTTTTGGAATTGGAGCCTATATAGCTGCTTTCACTGGTGATAAATTAAATTTTGATTGATACTAATTGCATATTATCTGCTCGTTTTACCTTCAAAGTATCAGTCATGAATACCGAGGGTGGAACTGAAATATGATGAGAAGGGGGAGGTCTGTTAAAGTGTAAACCTTCATATGCGGTTAAAAAAAGTTTGGGGCCAAAACTTGTTTAAAAATAGAAAATATAGGTAACCTTTGATCATATTTTTATATTGATCGGTCCAAATCCCTTCCATTAAAGAAGTTTTTAGCTAGAAAACATCATAACAAAATAATTCTCTTTTTCTACCTGGATCGATTTTTGATATGGCTGCTACTTGTGTATCTTCTTCTCGTTTCTACTCAGCACTATGATCTTGAATGAGAAAATTTAAATTATTGTGTGCGGGATTTTCTTTATTCAACTGGAGTTCCAGGACTTTCATGATGCACATCAGCAGGACAAGTCACATGACGATGATATCCCTACTGCACCTCCATTGATGGGTTCTTATCAGCAAGTTAATGTAGTTGCTGAAAAATTCCCAACCTCAAGAGCTGATGCGAACTCAGCACCACTGGGCAGTTCTGCTACCAAGGTTGAATCTAACATGTCTAAGAACACAAAATTACGTGCTACAGAAGTTAATAATCCTGAAGTGTCTGTAAAGTATGTATCTTGCCTGTACTAAGCATTCTTCAATCTCACGACCTGTATGTATGCCAATGGTTTGAAGGTTAGTTTGTTACCATTCACAGGACTGCAGCTGCATCTTCTCAGCCTTTGCCTGCTCGATTTCCTACATTTCATGCAAGGTTTTATGGCTATTACTCCCCGTTTTGGCATCATATATACCGATATTATCAAATCTTATTGCTGATCGATTAAAATTATATGCAGTGGGCTGGGTTATTGGTACTCGGTTCTTTCCTACGATGCCTGTGTTAGGCTATGTCTCCATTCCTGGGCCAGAGGGTGTATGGAAGCTCCTGCCTTTTTGGAAAATGAATGTGCGCTGCTGAGGGATGCGTTCGGGTGAGAAAATTACAGATATTTGCCTATATTTTCTGCAATTTCTTTTCTTTGATTGCTGACTTTTTTGTTGCACAATGGCATGAATGGGTTTTGTTAATATGTTCTGTTACTTCTTGGCCTATTGGTTCAGAGTTGTATTTCAAACGAAAATCTGAACCTTGACTGGGAGTTCTGAAATCAAGTGTTAGAATATACTGTTCTTGTCATGTAATATTATGCCCTGAAGTTCCAAGGTTTTTTTCTTCGATTGCTGACTTTTTTTTGCACAATGGCATGATTGGATTCTGTTGCTTCTTGGCTTAATGTATCTTTTAAAAATGATAGTTCTGAGCTTTATTTCAAACGAAAAACCTGGACCTTGTAATATTATGCCCTGAAGTTCCAAGTCCTAGAAAACTTTCCTACTTTCGTAATCTGTATTCTGTAAACTGTTCTCCAAATTTATAGGTTAAGGCACATATTATTACAGTCTGAAGAAGAGCTACTGAAAAAGGACTCTTCAGAACTTGTCAGTGAAGGAGCTTCAGTAAAGACTAAGAAAACCATTGGCAAGATTAAAGTTCAAGGTCGTTTGACATTTTTCTTGTAGTTGATCAGTTCATCCTTTTCCGTGCTCATGATGCTCAAAATCTTCATTATTTGCAGTGCGTAAAGTGAAAATGGGAATTGACCCACCCACTGGATGCACATTTTCATATTTGAAGTCATCCTTGAGCATAAAGTTGGAATCTCTTCAGCTTCGTCTGGCTAATGTAAAATCAATAATCTCTTCTGAACGGAGAGCACTAAAAACTGAGCGTGTTGCCCCAGTAATGAGTGTCAATGACTCTTTATTACATCAAAGCATGACTTATGTAATTTTTGGAACACGTCGGTACGTAAAAGAAGTTCCAAAGCTCTTAAAAATTGGTTTGAATGCTTGGCGCAGTGGTACAACTTCGTACGAAGTGGTACAAGGTACGTTAGGCAAATTACTGCCATCAATGGAATGGGTACAACTTATATTTGCTTCTTGTATTACATATTGAAAAATGTGTATATTAACAGAAGAAATAAGTACTTCTTTTAGAAACTGAGATATCTAATTCTGTTTTCATCTGAATAATTACAATGTCGTTTTTATTTTGATAACAGAATCATATACCTGTTTGTTGAGATCAAAAAGTTCCTCCGAAGAGGATGCAGTCAGAATGCACCCAGGATCTGGTGAAACTCGAGTATTGTATGTGCCACTTTCTTCCCTTTGCACTCAACTTGGTAGACTGGAGTACTAAGTTTTCTTGCAATTGTGCAGCTTGCCTGATGGACTTGGAGATGATTTGATAATCGAAGTCCATGATTCAAAGGGAAAGTATTGTGGCCATGCGGTACTTCAGGTGGCCTATATTGCTGATGAATCGGTATGATGTCTAGATTATCTTCAAAACTTTTTATATGCTAAACTAGGTGTGTGAGTTAATTTGTTAAATTTTGATGATTATTGTGATGCAGGGAGAGAAGCTTCACCATTGTTTCATATATCGTGAACCAGAGCATGAACAAGTTGGAAAAATACAATTATGTATTAACTATTCAACTACTTTTGATGAAAACAGTCACAAGGTATGCACTCTGGAAAGCAGAACAAATTTTCTTTTCATAAAAGCAGTTAAAAAACTTTTGATTCTTTTTGAGTGCTGAACTAAGAACATTGGGAGACAGTGATAATGGCATAATATACCACATTCTGTGCAAGAGCAGATAGTTTGAATTCTAAACTGAAACAGAGCTTGCAATAAGAGGTTGCTAAAACTGTCATGATCGAACATTTTGTTTGATTTTTCATGTTAGTTGCTAGACTGTGATACAAAATTTGCATTGATAAATTTATTTTTCAATTTTTTATACCTTGGACAGTTTTGGTGTCATCATTGAATCATATTATCAAGTTAATGCTTTAGAAAATAAAATTATAAGCATAAGGTTTTTGTTCAAATAAGTCGATACCAAAAATATGAAGAGGCCATTTAAGTTGGGATGAAGAGAGTGCCATCGTGTTACCCGGATTTAAACAGATCAATAACATTTTAGCAGCCATTTCATGTAGTGTTGTCCTGTTTGAGTTATAGGTAAAATGCTGAGCATTTGATATGTTAATTTTGCAAGTTTATATAGCCTGTGTCACTGTAGTTTTTCTATGGAGAAAAGAAGGCAAGGAATCAGAGGTCAATGAAAGATCGCATGAAACAACTTGCAGTACGGGTCTAGGTTATTTATATGTTCCATAAAACTCTGAAAAACACTCTAGATCATTTATTAAAAGAAATCAAATTTATTTGCCAATTGTTCCTATCATTTTATTATATAATTTACGTGAAAAGTCTGATTAATATTTGTATGAATGTCGGGATTTTCTAGTGTGCATCTTTGCTGCTTTTCGGTACCAAGAACATTGTTTTTTTCCCATTTGGAAGTAGCTTTGCTTATGCTATATATATATATATGATAGTGTGGATATGTTGCGGAAACCATTGCGTATGATTGCGTGTTGGAGACTGCAATGAAGATCCAAAAGTTTCAGCAAAGAAACTTGTCAATACATGGTTCATGGCGGTGGTTGTTGGCCGAATTTGCATCTTATTTTGGAGTTTCTGATGCATACACGAAATTAAGGTATTGTAATTTGTCCACTTGTGGTTGATTGTATCAGTGAGTATTTTCAATTACTTTTGCTATTATGGGTAATTATTTTATTTAACTTCACGCATTTTCAGATATTTGTCGTATGTTATGGATGTTGCCACACCAACTGCAGACTGTCTTGATTTGGTGCATGATTGCTGCTACCTGTGGTGATCAAAGGCAAAACTAAGAACACATTGAGTCACCAAGAGGTAGGTGAAATTCCAGACTGATGACTTCTCAAGATTTATCTTGTGGTTATAACACTTGTCGATTTAACTGATTGCTGATCAGGTCCGTATCTTAGGAGAGGTGTCCGATCAAATTGAGCAAGTTCTTACTTTGGTTTTTGAGAATTATAAGTCATTAGATGAATCATCTTTGTCGGGGATTGTGGATGTATTCCGACCCGCGACAGGAGTGGCAGCGCCTGCTCTTGTTCCTGCTTTGAAGCTTTACAAGCTTTTGCATGATATACTTTCACCCGAGGTACAGACAAAATTATGCCGATATTTTCAGGTGAGAGAGGTTTTCAAGCTCAACCATTCTCTTTATGTGCTCCTTTCAATGTTTTAATTTGGAAGCTCCTGTGCAGAATGCTACAAAGAAGAGGTCGAAAATGCACTTGGCAGAATCAGAGGAGTTTGTCTCCAACAATAATGAAAACATATTGATGGATCCGGTGGCTCTTTCAACTGCATATAAGAAAATGAAATCACTTTGTTTGAACATACGAAATGAGATTTTGACTGATATCGAATTCACAAGCAGGATCTTCTGCCTAGGTAATGTGGTTACTTAGATAATGTGGTTACTTAGATAGTGATGATGTG
Organism: Haberlea rhodopensis; assembly: GCA_907163345.1. Lineage (NCBI taxonomy): Eukaryota > Viridiplantae > Streptophyta > Magnoliopsida > Lamiales > Gesneriaceae > Haberlea > Haberlea rhodopensis. The sequence goes on from CAJQUN010001797.1 coordinate 40,776, forward strand.
TGTCCTGGCAATAATTAGCTGCTGTTTTTTGTTCCGTCATTAGACTATTTTTTGCAATTTGGACTATTTGATTGTAATCTTGCCGACCAGTAACACTTTCGATACTCATTTAATTAGGTTCTTGTGCAATTTTTGTCTTTCATGCTCCATATAGTTCTATTTTTTTGATGCCCCATGCAGTTCTCACTACATGACAAAATTTATCCACGCTAACGCATTTAATGCTTGTTCAACTCTTTCCTTGGTAATTTACTAGCTGTGGGCTTTGTGCCAAAGTTTGTTAATTCCATTTTCTTTGTATAACCAAGGTTTGTAAGACTGAGTTAATGGAATCGTATCTGTGATTCTTTGGTTTTTCCACCATATGGACCACTCTCCTCCATATTGCTTCCTTGAAATTGTTGTATCAACCTGATTTATATCAATTCTCATTCTCACAATTTTCTTATGGTTTATACAGTTTTATAGACCTTCCAAACCTTTCATCATCCATATATAGTACAGAGCTCCGCAGAAGATTACAGGCATTCCTTGTATCATGCCCTCCAGTTGGACCTACTCCTCCGGTGGTAGAACTTGTCATTGCTACTGCTGATTTTCAAAGAGATCTTGCTTTGTGGAATATCAGGTAGTGGATAACTAATAGTCATTCATGTTTTTAGTTCTACATTTGTTTTACATTCATTATAATGGGGATCTTGCAGTTACATTAAGGTGGGGTCGATGCAAAAGAGTTATTCCACTTGTACATAACCCTCTGGATCAAGAGAAGCGTCTTGCTTGCTTGAATGTGCAAGTTTGACAAGGTATAATTGTATGTATTTAATTTGCTTCTCATTGATTTGGTGAAGCCGTAACTAAAAATTTTGTCCTGTGAGTAATGAAATAGATAAATTGGAAATCATTCAGCAGAAATCATACAGTTTGTCAGTTGAAAGAGTTTTATACAACTAAGTTTTTTTTTTCTAATGTTTTTTTATTATAAGGGGGGGGGGAGGGGGAGGTCTCGAATCTGAGACCTTTGCTCAAAGTGGGCAACACAACATGCCACTAGGACAAAGGCCTCTTGACAACTAAGCTTCTGGTTGAATGCCAGTTATTTGAGATATGGTTTTTATGGTTTGTTTTTCTTGGGAAGTCCATAATTTTTGCTTGCTCTCAGACCAGTAGGTGGTGGTTGTAGATTTAGGCTCCAAAATTTAAGCTATGTGCTGCCATTTTCTGTCTTGAAATATGTTAAGAATATAGATAAGTCATAAGTGGGGCTAATTTTATGACGAATGCTTGAAAAAATGTACTTGTATGTCTTTCTTACTTGATCTAATGTAACTCCAGGTAAAGTCTGCTGGCTTCTCTGTGCAGCATTCCACAACACCTTTCATAGATGATATCTATACTCGTCTAAAGGAGATGCTAGCTGAGTATGATGTCATTATCAGTCGCTGGCCCGAATATACTTTTACATTGGAAAATGTATGAATGAATATATAAATCCTCGAATTTTGTTCGTAATTCATATGTTTAAGGCATAACTGTTCCGAATGTTTCACTGCCTTAAATTTTTTATCTGTCCAATTTGTTCCTTTGTGTATATTTCATTAGGCCATAGCAGATGTTGAGAAAGCGGTGGTGGAAAGATTGGAGAAGCAATATGCTGAAGTTTTATCCCCATTGAAAGAAAACGTTATGCCATTGAAATTTGGTCTCAAATATGTCCAGAAATTGGCTAAGGGGAACTTGTGGTCCTTACAATGTCTCAGCTGAGGTGTGGCACATTATTTTCTGCAAGTTTGAATTTATCTCCTTCTTTTGATGCGTTGAACCAGATAGTTACATTGTTTTCTTTTTCAGTTGGGAGCCGTATTGAATTTCCATGAAAAGGATGCTAGATGTTCTACGACCCCAAATAGAAGCACAATTGAAATGTGGGTTTCTTGCATTCCTGAAAGTGGACTATTGGTGCTGGGGAAAGTCTCAGCGAAGTAACTGTGATGATTAGATCCAAATTCAGAGCTTATGTTCAATCGGTTACAGATAAACTTATTGAAACGTGAGTATTTTACAAATTACATAGGTTTCACTAGAATGTTTGATATTAATTGTTGCCAATTGATAGTTTGTATTTTGCTTACAATAGAGTAGCGAGTAACATCCAATATTATTAAAATGACCATTGTCTTTGAAAAGCTAGCTATTTGTGATTACATGTGTATGCATTTTTTGTGTTCAGACGAAACTGCATAATGTAACAAAGCTGAAGAAGATTATTCAAAATGCCAAGGGAGGAAATGTTATAGAATCTGATTTACGGTATAAGATGCAGCCTTTGAAGGAGTTGCTGGCAACTACAATCAATCAACTTCATAACGTACTCGAAACTCAAGTTTTTGTTATAGTTTGCCGAGGATTCTGGGATCGTATGGGCCAGGTTGTGAGCCTCTTTTATGTTTTTGTTTAAACAAATATTTTTACTTATCCCTGTTCATTTCTTCGGTGTAGGATGTGCTAAAGTTTTTAGAAGACAGGAAAGAAGACCGATATTGGGCACAAAGCCTCCCGAGTTACTGCAACTGTAAGTCAAACTAAATACCTATCAAGGACTGAAAACCACTATGATTCCTGTGGGAGGCTAACTTCGAGTGAGCAGTTTTTGGAATATTAAATATGAAGATAAAGATAATTTCACTGAAGAGAGGGAACGTTGTTAAGGTTGTAGAAATATTCAAAGAAGCTGGTAGTAGAGGGGGTGACTACCCCTATCAGACTATCAGTCCCCTTTATATAGGTTAGGTGTTCTCAACAGTTGGTATGTAATAATTTTCAGGTTTTAGATGATACATTGCTTACGCAAATGCAAACAGTTGCTTGGCAATACACTACAGGAGAAGACTTGGAACCTCCAAGATCCATTCTTGAAGTACGATCAATGCTCTGCAAAGATGCCATGAATCACAAAGATAACTACTACTATTAGAATCTATTGGATGCTATATATATTGACGACTGAAGCAACTTGAGCTTTGAATAACTCTAGTCACTTTGCTGCCGCTTCTTGATGGAAACTTGACCTGCTGATGCAATAAGGATGCTCTGACGATATGGTGAGTGATACCCGAGATATATGGTATCGATGCTATGAGACTCAAAACTACATCGGACGGGTTGGTTTTTTGGAGTATGCTTAATTTGGAGGGACAATGGTTATGCAGAGTAGGCCAACTCTCATGGTCTCGATCAAGTTGTCTCTTTAGATATGTTGTTTATTCTTTTGTAATGAACATTACTATTCTTTTGTAATGATTATTTCGAAAAAAGCTAGATCCTCAATTATGTCAAACTCATGGAAATCGAGTAGTAGCGGTATCCCGATCCCATTTCTATGAAAATTTCTGAGTTTAGTAATAATACAATACTCATGTGAAATACAATTTGTTAAATAATATATATATCATCATCATAAAAATAAATAAGTTCTTTTTCGTCGTCATCATCATCATCAGAAATCCTTCAACAATTTTCGGACCTGTTCCAGTGTAACAAAGAGCACCACGGTGAAGGGTCCCTGCTCGAAATGGTAGGAATGAAACCTTTGTACAAAGCCATGGTTCCTTCTGCCTCTTACTGTTTTCATTGCACAGTCGATGGCACCACTGTAAGGCGCTGCCGCCTCCACCTTCATGTTCATCACACGTGTCTTTATCACATCCACCGGATTTGATACACACTGACGCCACGAACCCCGCGGCGAAGCTGGCGGTAACATGGGTTCCGAGGCCGTCCTTCATCAGATCCTTTTCCAATATCATTTCTTTGAATTGATCGTATGATGCGAGCTGAGATGCTGTTCCAGCATTGCGCGGTTCAC
>CAJQUN010001798.1:0-44602 GCA_907163345.1 Haberlea rhodopensis
TAACATAAATCGGAGGCATTACAATTTCCCCCACTTATTGAATTTCGTCCTCGAATTGGTATACCAAACATGCATATCATGATACACAACTCAATCATCCTATGCTAAAAAGATAGGAAACATAATCATGTATGCACAGTACAATATGTATTATACCAACAGTATCATAAAACTGTAAAATCATACCAGAAACAAATCTGGATACCGTTGCATCATATGCTGCTCCGTCTCCCACGTTGCCTCTTCGACACCCCGTCTGTCCCATGTACCTTAACCATAGGAATCACCTTTATTACGCAACCTGCGTTCAGCTCGATCCAAGATCATAACCGGTAGTTTCATACGACACATCTGTATCCAACTGTACATCAGGTAGCTGTAAGACATGACTCGGATCTGGTTCATATTTCCTCAACAGTGTGAAACATGAAAAACATCATGAATACTACTCAAGGCCGGTGGTAGTGCCAATCGATATGCCAACGTACCAATACGTTGCAATACCTCATACGGACCAACATACCGTGGAGACAATTTTCAACGCTTACCAAACCGTACTACACCTTTAAAAGGTGAAATTTCAAGAACACACGGTCACCAACTTGAAATTCAAGTGGTCTACGTCGCTTATTGGCATACGCAGCCTGTCTATCTGAGCGCAGCTTTAAGTTTCAATCTAATGACCTTTACTTTCTCTTCCATCTCATGAATCATATCCGGTCCATAAGGAAGACTGATCATACATCCCAATACAATGGCGATCTACATCGTCGCCCATACAAAGCTCAAATGGTGCCATCTGTATACTAGATTGATAACTGTTGTTATATGAAAATTCCACTAATGGCAACGACTCTTGCCAAGAAGTATCAAACTCTAATACACAGGCACGCAACATATCCTCAAGCGTCTGTATCGTACGCTCTGTTTGTCCATCTGTCTGCGGATGATATGCTGTACTCAACCGCACTTCAGTTCCAACGCTGTCTGTAACCCTCCCAGAAATGAGAAGTAAATCTCGGATCCCTATCCGATACAATGGAAACTGGAATACCATGTAGTCGCACTACATGTTGAATGTACAACTGCGCCATTCTCAGATATGATATGTCATACAATATGGCACAAAATGAGATACTTTGGTGAGTCGGTCAACAATCACCCAAATAGCATCGCAACCAGAAGACGTCCGTGGTAAATGAGTCACAAAATCCTGTGATATGTTCCCATTTCCACTGAGGAATTTCAGACTATGTAATTCACCTCCTGGTCTGTCTTTCTGCTTTCACTTGTTGACAGATCAAACACCGTTTCACAAAGCTCAATACATCCTGTTTCATACGTTTCCACCAAATTGTGTTCGTAGATCATGATACATTTTCCCTCCAGGATGTATACTGTATCTACTACAATGAGCACGTTGTAGTAGTTCTTGGCGTAGTCCTAATGAAGCAGGTATTACCCAACAATTTCTGTATTTCAACGTTCCATCACTTGAAGTACAAATTGAGATAATTGTCCTTGACTTATCCTTTCCTTCCACTGTTGTACTTCATCATCAGTCATTTGTGCCGTTCTGATTTTCGCAAATATGTCGGGTTCAACCAACAATGTTGATACCCTTACTGGCATAGTTCATATCAAAATCATAACCCAAAGTACTACAACAAGAAGTCATCAATGCGGATAAATGAATTACCTCATCAGCCGTGTGATGTACCTTTCGACTCAAGGCATCTGCTGTAAGATTAGCTCTTCCTGGATGATTTCAATCTCACAATCATAATCTTTCAACAGATCCATCCATCTCCGTTGTCTCATATTCAACTCCGCTTGAGTGAATAGAAAATTTTAAACTCTTATGATCTGTGTATATGGTAAACGACGTACCATATAAATAATGTCGCCATATCTTCAATGCAAAGACAATGGCAGCCAATTCCAGATCATGTACTGGATATCTCATTTCATGTGGCTTAACTGTCGTGATGCATAAGCCACTACATGTTTGTCCTGCATCAATACACAACCCAAACCAAGTAAAGATGCATCAGTATATACTGCAAACCTGTCATGCTCAGATGGAATGATCAAGACTGGAGCTGTAGTCAATCGATGTTTTAATTCCTGAAAACTACGCTCACAAGCCTCTGACCATTGAAATGCTACTCCCTTCTGTGTCAAATGTGTTAATGGTTTGGCGATCGCTGAAAATCCTTCAACGAACCGTCTATAATAACCAGCCAAACCTAAGAAACTACGAATCTCTGGCACAGAAATAGGTGCTGACCAATTCAACACTGCTTCCACTTTCTTTGGATCGACTGATATACCTTCTTCTGAAATAACATGTCCCAAAAAGCCGACACTAGTCAACCAAAACTCACACTTACTGAGTTTGGCATACAACTGATGTGTCCTCAACACTTGCAATACCATATGCAAATGTTGAACATGTTCGGCATCACTCCGTGAATATATCAGTATATCATCGATAAAGACAATGACAAAACGATCAAGGTATTCCTGAAAACACACGGTTCATTAAACTCATAAAGACAGCAGGAGCATTTGTCACTCCAAATGGCATTACCAGAAACTCATAATGTCCATAACGAGTTCTGAATGCTGTCTTCTGTATATCTCCTTCCCTCACACGTATTTGATGATATCCGGACCTCAAATCAATCTTAGAATATATCTTTGATCCCTGCAACTGATCAAACAAATCATCAATACGCGGAAGAGGATATTTATTCTTTATGGTTACCTGTTCAAACTGTCTATAATCATTACACAATCTCATTGTCCCATCCTTCTTCTCACAAATAAACCGGAGCACCCCAAGGCGATAACTAGGACGTATGTACCCTTGTCAATAAGTCTTGCAATTGAGTTTCAACTCTTTCATCATTGGTGCCATCCGATAAGGAGCCCGTGAAATTGCAGAGTACCAGGTATCAAATCAATACCAAATTCCACTTCTCGACTCGGTGGAAATCCAGGTATCTCATCTGGAAACACATCCGCATATTATGCAACCACTGGTATCTCCTCCACTTTCCTTTCTCTTTTCTGTTCATTTACATCCAGGGCATAAATCAAATAACCCGCATGTCCACGCTCTAACAAACGCGACATTCGGATTGCTGATATCAAAGGAATCCTTGCCCTCGATCCTTGGCCATAAAATTCCATTGAGTTCCAGTATCAGACTGAAATCTCACAATCTTTTGACTACAATCCACAACAGATTGATATTTACTCAACACATCAATTCCAAGGATGCAATCAAAATCTGACATATCTAATACAATCAAATCAGCTTGAAAGCCATAGTCAGACTCAAACTGAATAGCACAATCAGACACACTCTGACAATTCATCACAGTAGTTCCCATGGGTGTCGAGACATAAAGAGGCATCAACAGTGGAGACGAGCATATATGATACTGATCAACAAAAGCTTGTGCAATAAAAGAATGTGATGCACCAGTATCAACTCAACAGTAAAGCAGGAATAGTAAATAAGTACACTTACCCGCTATCACAGTATCAGGAGCTGCCTCTGCTTCCTCCCTATCAGTGCATACACCTGAGCCTGAGGTGTTCCTACCCTCGTGTCCTCCGCCAGACTGTGGTACACCCTGTGGTCTCTGCTGCACTGTATTCTCTGACACTGGTCCTCTCTCTGTGTCCAACCATTGAGGACAATCACGGATCACATTGTCCCGGTTTCCACAACGGAAACAAACCACCGTATCAAACTGTGGACAATTTCTTTGATAATGTGGCCCTCCACATTTAAAACATGTAAATCCACGTCCACTACTACTACTACTGCCTTGGGACTGTCCTTTCGATTTGCGATCACCCCCTTTTTGCGGATCCAAAACGTTTTCCACTAAACCTAGATGAAGATGCACAACCTCGTTGTGATTTAAATGATTCCCCTCTAGGTCTCATACTTTCAGATGTAGGTGGTTGAGCTGTCCAACATCTGTATATACCCCTACAGCAATCTCAGCCATCTCCGCTCTAGTCAACGCTTCTTCATATGATGTAGGGTTATTGGACATTACCCTATCAAACAATTCAGGTCTCAACCCTTTTACAAACTGCCTGATCTTTGCCTTGGTGTTAACAGCAATATGTGGCACATACCGGAGCAAAGAAGAGTAATGCACAGCATAATCGATACTGTCATTGATCCCTGTCTCAAATGCGTAAATTCATCTTCTTTCCTCTGCCTTTGCAGCAATAGAGAAATAATGCTCCAGAAAACTTCGTTCGAAATACATCCCAGTTAACCGTATGTCCTTGAGCCCTCAACTCAAGTACTGTGAACTTTCCACCACATCATAGCTTTCTTAGCTAACTGGATCTCCGCTAAGCGTAACCACGCAGTCTTGGCACACGGTGCAGACACAAAGATCTGTTCCACACGTTCTAGCCACTCCTCTGCTAGTTCTCCTGATTCAGTCCCCTCAAACCTAGGTGGCTGATAGCTCAGAAATTGCGTCAATGTCAATTCTCCAGGCAACAGTACCTGTTCCACTGGTCCTTGCTCAATCGGTGGTGGTGGCACAGGCACCATCCTCACACTGGCATTGCCACTCATGGCATCTCCAACATCCTCATGATACCCTCTGTCTGTCATAGCTGTATAACAAGGGTTAACAATAACATTACGAGTATATAACATGTTAGAATAACATCATATCCCAAAGCCTAACATGTTTAGTACCATTCTCAAAGTGTTTAGGTAACTCCCTAATACACTTCCTCTACCATGTTCACCCCGTTCTCGAACCACTGCTCTGATACCACTAATGTGGGGTCCTCTTTACTTAATCCATTTTGTATCCATTAAACATACAATGTGAGTCTGAATTAAGTAATGTACCATGCACGGATTAAGAGTTCATACTAGTTACGTTGTTTACAAGGTTATCAAAAACCTAACAAACTATACATAACATGTACATAAACAACCTAATCCAAAAGAACTCCTAGGCAGTGGTTTCCCCTCGCAGCGGAAATCATGACTCACGTCCCCACGTATATGAGTCCCTACAGAAACATTCACACAATGAGTATAGATAACAAATATCTCAGTGCAATATCAAACCACAATATCAATATCAATGATAAAGCACAAATAAATCATCAATACGTGAATGTTCTGTATCATGCATCCACAAATGCACTATGTCATGACATATCCCAAGAGACACCCCTGTTATCACGAGCCCCATATGATATGCCTATTTAGCTCAATATGTCAGTGGAACCACATCACATCTTCATATTAGCAGCACATATCATAGTACCATGCTCATCTGTGACAATAGCCAGAGGCATATACCCACACCAGGCGTATATCTCTCAAGCCAAAGCATATGTAGTATATCTATCGTGGCAACGATCCTAGCCAAGCATATACCACACCAGGCATATCTATCGAGGCAATGATCTCACCAAAGCATATACACATATCTATCAAGGCCTCCATCCCAATCATATGAAATCCATGTATGAACATGCATATGACCTACCAATCATATGACACAAGATAACATAAATCATATGATATCAAAACCATAACATCATCATCACATCATATCTATACTCCGTACGTCAACACGTACCTGTATTGCGACACAAAAGCGATAAATCAGGCGTTGATAGCTAATTGCCTCTTTGCCCTGTCCCCTGAGATGATGCTACAACAATGCCAACAATATACTATGTTATCCTAGGCATTAAAATCAAATTCTACAAAAATATAAAATTTCCAACATTCTGCCTTCACCGATCGATCGCCTAAAATCTCGATCGATCGCCGAACTGTTCATGCTTCACCGATCGATCGCACAAAATCACCGATCGATCGCCACCTTGCACCGATCGATCGCCTCAACTCACCGATCGATCGCCTCATGCTCAAACCGCCTTAAATCTTCACTGGTCGCGGCGATCGATCGAGACCACAGCCGATCGATCGGCCCGATCAGAAAAAATGAGAAAATGGCGATTTTCAAGCTTATCTCCATGGTTCTTCTCCTATACCCCAAAGTTTAACATGTAAACATAATTCATGAAATCCCTAGTACCATATAAACATGTTTCTAACATCCTAGAAACAAATTCTTGGCAAAGAAACAAGTTATGATTCTAAGCATACATATTTGATATTCCAAGACACATACTTCATTACCAACTACACAATTCAAGTGTAAAATCATGAAATCCTTACCAAGAGGTACAATTTCACTTCACACACCTTCCTAGCCCAATTCACAAGTGAATCCTAAGCTTAAATCACAAGAAAGGTGAAAGAGAGGGAGAGAAGCTTGGTAGAGATTTGTAGGTGAAAAGTGGTGTATTGTGAGTTTAACCTCACTAAGCTCTTTCTTATAGCCACTTGTTATAATCACATGAGAACTCACCTCAACATGTAAATTCAACAACAAATTCACATGCTAATGCAACCTTACATGAAATACAAAGGCATATGAAATTCAAATTCAAATGCAACTCCAATTGCAATTAAATTCACATGCATATTCCAAAGGCCTACTAGATCATGACTTAATATGTTATTAAATCATTGTTCACCATGTTTCATTATGAGTTCCACCTGAACCCCCAATATCATACCGCCACATGATATAATTACACCATAATCATATCATATGTATATATCATAAACCGAGGCATTACACTAAGTTTAATTATTTCCGTCAAATTCTTGGTTTAATTGACTTATCTTAATTAGTTTAGATGTTTTTATTCTCTTCGCACTTGAAGATTTTTGTCACCACAGATCGATAATACAATGTTCAGAAAGACACAGACCGGTCCGAACTTTCAGACCGATCCTTGTCAGTCTGATTTTATCCTATGATCTGTCTGGACAATAACAACAGCTCGGACTGATTGACCATTTTAACTAGTTGTACTTTAACCGCCTTATCTTTCTTTATCCTGACCGTTTATTTTGAATATTTAATTCTCAGTCTTGGAGATAAAGACACGTGTCTTCTCTCTCCTATTTAGCGGGCTGAACATTTCATACTTGTTCACTTTTTACAATTTACCGCTTTCTACCTTCTTACTCTCTCACTCTCTTACTCTTCGCACTTTCTTTAAACTCCTTTCAAATGGCTACCATCACTCATAACTCACTCTCCGTTGAGTTTGATGACATTTACAGGGCAAGAAGATGCTGCGATGGTGTCCATTTTTAGAGCCCTGGAATCATCTGGTTTAAGGAACTTTTTGGAGTGCGGAACAGTTGTTTATGAATCAGAAATCCACGAGCTGTTCGCCAACGCCGTCTCCCGGAAGACATCCATTTCTACTACTGTCAAGGGCAAATCTTTCGAGATCTCGCCAATGACGATGGCCAAGACCTTTGGCCTCCCCAGTTCCGGACTGACAGAGTTCGGACAGACTCCTCAAGCGTCACTCTTAGATCTTCAGGGGAAGATTTCTATTTCTGGCCACCGATTGCAACCCTCCTTTAAGAAGAAGGAAATGCTCTTCCATTTCCAGGTGCTGTGTGAAGTGGTAGGCAAGCCACTTTTGGGTAAAGCAGGGAAGTTTCGATGCTGTAACCGCCGAAAAGTTCAGGGCTATGGCAGCTATTGTATCCGGCCAGAAGATAAACTGGTCCATGATTTTGTTTGGAGTACTGCTGGAGACGGTGATTACATCCAAGCACGCCGTATGCTTTGCTGTTCCTCTTAGCAAGCTCTTGGAGTCCTTAGGCCTCGAGCTGAGCAAGCACCTGCTCTCCGTCCCCTTAAGATCCTTAACTCCAAAGGGCTTGCACTGCTGAAGTCCAAGAGTGTTCCGCCTACTCCTGCTACTCTGGCTGCAGTCAGTTTGAGCAGGACGAGGAACAAGTTGCTGTGCGCAAACCTCGGGTCAAGCGGAAGCTGACCATTCAGGACTGACTCGGAAGCAACCCAGTTTGCTCACTCATCACCAACCAAGCCACTTCCCAAAAGCCCCGAACCCAGATTACCAAACCAACCAAATCTCTACCTCCACCCATACTGCCACCCTCTAAAGCAACCCCTGCCCCTCAACCTTCCACCCAGCTTTCACAAGCTTCAACCCCTGCACCCAAAGTCACCCTTAGAATTCCCTCTGCCAATCCCATGGTCAAAGGGATAGTTATCACTGAGTTGGGAGACTATACCCAATCAGGGATTAAGTCCCCTTCCTCACCGGCAAGGGAAAAGCCATTCTCACCGAACCCCTCTCTTCTAAACCCAAATCTGCAGCGCAGACTGCCATCGACATCGCTATGGAAGATGTTGATGAGAAGCTAAAGGAACTCATTGTGGTTTTTGATGAATATGTCCAGTACCGGACTATCAACCACATTGAGCTGTTCTACGGTAAGTTGCACAGATTGAAGAGGATGGAAGAGGAAGCTCTGAAAGGAACAGAGACTGATGATGTTCGACTTGCCGTGCAGCGCAGAGATTTATTTATGGCAAAACACAGATTCAGACTGGCCAATCTGCTTCTAGTTGCCAAAAAGACGAACTTCGATCCGCTTGCTCCAACTGCCAGAGATGATGGGGCTGTGATTGCTCAACTCGAGATGGATGTTCATGCTCTATCCTTAGCTGTCCGTTTTCAACGACAGAAGCTAGGTACCTCCACTCCAGCCACAAGCCCGGATCATTCTTCTGCAAGCAAGACTCTGGCAGAACCATTTATCGAGGTTATTCCCTCTGATGCAGCAAAACAGACAGAGGATCAGCCTGGAGAGCACGTACCAGACCAGACAGCGGAAGCAGCCATTGCCTAATGCTCCGTCTGCAACAGATGATGAACCAATGAATGTCTGTTTGGACTCTCCGACAACATCTATTCCATTGAAGTTCATCAGCCTCCCGTGCACAACCCAGTCCAGCTGAAGCATGTGCAACAACTGAAGTACCAGACCTCATCGATCCGGATTTCGTGGTATCTACAGTGGTTGCAGCTCTCCAAGTTGAGGAACCTCCCAGTCCCCACTCTCCTCCGGGATCATCAGATGAAGATTTGGCCTTCATTCAAGGTTTTTCTTCGGATCTGGTCACTCTGATCCGATCCGAAAGTCATCAAGCTGCCATTTCTTCCATTGTGCCGATTGCTGAAGAAGATGACCATGCCATGTCATCATCAGATCACTCTCCCAGCCGGCTATCTGATGCACCTCCATCCCTGGCACGGACTATCCAGCACTTCTCTGATACCTGTCTGTCCTTGACTCAACGCATTCTAGAAGTTCATCAAGGTCAGAGGGTCACAGCCTTGGACTTTGCTTCTTTCAAAGAGAAGATGACTGCCAGTATCGGAAGCCTTCAGCGCGGCATAAACGATCTGTTTTCTCAACAAGCCTCTTACAAGAACAGTCTGAGAAAAGAGCAGATCGAGCTAGCCACTGAAGTCAGAGCATCTGTTGCCACTTCCCTCCGCGCTCAAGACGTTCGTCTTGATGCTATCAGTGCGCAGCTCGCACAAGTTGTCGACTTTCTTCAAGAGATTGCTGCTGACAAAAAGGGGGAAAAAGAAGACAGACTTCAGGCCGCCTTCTAGAAAATAATATTTTCAGACTGTGTATTTTAGGATTTTCTTGGTGATCAATAAAATCCTCGTTTGATTAAGTCTGTGTTCATTCATTTTGAACCTCATCATAAGGCTTAATAATAAAGATTTAATCGATCCAACTTAATGATGTTCATTTATTTTGAACAAAGAAGTAATCAATCCAAAAGCATTCGCTTCAGAGCTCTTATCAAGACTGGTTTAAAAGACTTAGAGCATTTGTTGTTCATCAAATTGAGTTCTTTGAACCTTTGTGGTTTGAGGACTTGTGATTTGGAGTGCTCATATCACAAGTCATAGTCGTTGTATCTTGGGAGACAAATTGACATAGCAAACCGTTAGCACCATAGTTGGGCAATATTGTCTTAAGGACGGAGATTACAAATCTCGCCTAGACATAAAACTTATTTTGAAGCCATTGTTATTTTTTCCTGAGATACACTTTGAGAGAAATTTTATACAACAGAAAGTTCAAGACATTGCACCAAATCTGACTGCATGAGATGCCAATATATGTGCCACGAATAGCATTACGGCGGCAATGTAATATATGAATATCAGCTTCAAAGTGGAGAAATGGAAAATAAAGTCAAAAATAGACCATCAGGGTGCCATCAATTTGAATCTTTAATGTCACTAACCACATTGACAACATCACATTCAAGTATGCCCTGATCCACTTGATGAAGGCGAGCAATAAGAATTCATTCACAAACAGCTAACAGTTCAACGGTAAAAGATGAGTAAATGCTTAGAATTAGAAAAGTGTATGTCCACATATATGGACCATTATTATCGTGTATAACTATTTATAAAGTCACCTCACTAGATGAACACATTTGGTCTGTTGGTGTAGCCATGCAAAATGATCATAATACCCAATAGTATTAATAATTACAATGTTATCTTGTTTAAAAAAAATCTAACTAATTAAAAAATCGATTAGCGAAATGCCCACGGTATGCCCTACATGCTAAGTAATCATAATACCCGTGATAATATTGTTATAATATTACCATGTTTTACAAAAACACAAATAATTAAAAGACATTTTGACTATACTCCAAAAAATAAATTTTTTTTTAAAAAAGACTATACAGTACGTAATAATCTAGACAATAAACGATTGTACAAATACGCAACACATGCGACCGAGCATTAGTTTTAGGTTTTTAATAAAGAAAGAGTTGTATGTAGGGGTGCTTAACGGATCGGACCGATCCGGTATGGTACGGAACCGGCCGGTTCGGGATCCGTTAAGCACGAAATCGGTCCGGTCCGTTAAGGAATCAGATCGGACCCGGTTTCGGTTCCAACTGGTTCCGGGTTGATCCGGTCCGAACCGTTTATTTTATTATTATTTTTTATTTTTATTTTTCAAATTTTTCAAATTTTTTTTATGTTGTAAATGTTTCCCTAATATTCATCATAATTCAATATATTTCTTCTTCATTTCATAATATAGATGCATACAAATAATTGTAAAGAGATGGCAATTGAAATTCTAAATAAAAAAATATTATTATTTAGCACTCTTCATAATTGATAAATATTGTTTTGGCGTTATCTTCTTCTTGCTCGTCATGATAATTTACGAATTCGTCAACCGCCACATCTCTTCTATTCTTACATTCTGTTTCAAACCAATCTTTAAGTAACGTGAGCATACATAACGAATCAGCAGATAGGCTACTTCTGTATTCTCCAATAATTCGACCACATGTTGAGAATGCCGATTCAGAAGCGACGCTTGAACCTTGTACCGCATACACGTCTCTAGCCATTTTGGCTAAGATAATGAATTGTGCTGCATTTGACTTCCACCATTGTAAGACGTCGAAGTTGTCTTCCGTTAGAAATTGATAATTCAGATAAATTTGGAACGCAGTCGACGTGCTAATAGAATGTACTTTTCCCTTAAGTTTTTTCCTGCCCAGCATCCTAAGCAAATTGATGCCCTCACCTTTAGAGTGAGCTTGAAGTTGTTCTTCAACAGGCCTTTGTTGCGATGATTCACTTGCATGTTGATTATAATACAATTGAAACATATTTTGGAAAGATTGCATTGTAGACTTCTTTTGATCGTCAACAACCTTCCCCAAAAATTTAGCATAATATTCAAAAATATATCTCAAATGAAGATAAACATTGACTAGGATCTAGCAATGTTGCGATGCAGTGCACATGTGTGATTTGTTCCCAATACTTTATCAATTTAATTTCCATTGCGCTAACAAAAGCATGCAAGTTATAGTCATCTCTAAATTCTATAAACTTATCAAACATGTTAAATACTAAAGGAAAAAAATAAACGGAAGTTGGATAAGTAACACCGGAGAAGCGTTCCGTCGCTTCTTTGAAAGTACCTAACAATGATACACAATTTTCAACAAATTCCCAATCCTCATTAGTCAAATAAATACTTTCATCGCTATCAAGCATTTGATATGAATTATAAAATGGAGTTAAAATATCTTTGTAAGGTAACATAGCATTCAACATATTGTACAACGAATTCTATCTAGTTTCTATTGGTTATGGAAAAAGAAGATGCTTTAAATCATTAGAGAAACATAATTGTTTCCAATCGCGCTTAACACGGCTCGTGCGTAACCATTTAGCGCAGTATTTCATTTTCTCAATACATGCTGAGTGATTGTCCTCATAACCAATTTTAACAACCAAATGAATCACATGACATGCACATCTAACATGAAAAAAAACACCATCAAGCATTAGTTTCAGATAGGTCTTTAAATCACGCATCGCAGAATTGTTATTCGCAGCATTGTCCAATGTGATTGAAAATACCTTATCTTGAATTCCATAATGTCTACAAGTGTTGAATACATATTTAGCACTTACATAACCAGTATATGCACAATCTAACTCATCTAAAGACAAAATCCATTTTTATATACACCAATTATCATCAATCAAATGATAAGTGACAACAAGATATGAATCCGAATTTACATTTGTCCAAATATCGGTTGTTAAGCTAACCCTACAAGGCAAACTAGAAAGATGTTGAAACAGTGTATTTCTATATTCAACAAATACGTCCATACAATTTCTTTTTAGTGTGTGCCTGGAAATATGTTTAAACATGGGTTGTATAGATGAAGCATATTCAATAAAACCAGCATGTTCAGCTTGTATAAAAGGTAGTTCACATCTAATCACATATCTAACAAGTGACCTACGGTTAATTTCAGCAGTTAAAATAAAATTCGTGCTAGTGAGAACATTAATTTGTGCTTGTGTTGCTTCTCGACCTAATGGTTGTAATGTTGTCTCATCAAAATTATATTTTTTTACTAAGTGTTTTTTAAATGTTCCAGCGCCTCCACTGGAACCACCAACTTTATATGAATATTGCATTTTACATAATTTACATATTGCAACAGATTTATTAATACCTTCTTTTTGAGTGCGTTCAAAGTGATCCCATATCTTACTTTTTTTGGCACGAGTCGATTGTCTACTCGCTGCTGTAGTGGCTCCGGATGACTCCAATTGTGGTCTCTCTTGGGCTTGGGCAGCATGAGGTTCGGCAGGTTGTTCGGGTTGTTGCGGTTCGACATTCATAGAGGAACCACCAACATTGATGTCAGCAAAAAAATCATAACTTTCATTTAACTCAGGAATTGGCACAGGCAAATTCATTGCCGAAGATGAACTCAGTGATAGACGACCCGGGACGAGACCCCGGCTTCGACCCCAGCTACGACCAGCGCCGCTGCTAGATGAAGATGCCATTATTATATAAGTAAATTGTAGATATCACAATTAAGCGGCAAAAATGAGATTGAAGTATACAACTTTGCAAGAATGAATTGTGAGGTTATAAAAAAAAATCATACATATTTATAGATTTTTTTTTAAAAAAAATAAAAATAAAAAAAGAACGTTGGCAACAGCTAAAGAGCCGTTGCCAACGTTCAGCATGGCAACGGCTTTATAGCCGTTGCCATCCGGTGCTACCGGTTTGATTCCTGGGAACCGCCCCGGACCGGTTTGTTACCGGTTCCGGGGCGAACGGATCCGGTTAGTCCGGTTTCGATTTCAGATCGGACTAACCGGTCCGGTATCGGGCCGGGTCCGGATTGACTCGACCCAATAAACACCCCTAATTGTATGACAAGAGAGCTGCATTCTCCGCTCACAGGTAAACAAAGCTACAAATGATTAAAAAAAAAAAAAAAATTTGCAAGTTCAATTGAAATGTTGTCAAAATCGCAGAAAAACCCAAGTAACTAAGTGGGCTGAAATTCACATTGCTCATATAGGCTTATGGCCACAGGCCCAAGAACCATTAGACTAGAAAAAGGTTCGTGACGCGGGCTTGAACCATCATTCCAGCTGAGAGAGAGAGAGAGAGAGAGAGAGAGAGAGAATGAGCGTGGCTACGACGTCTTATCTTGCCCGGCGAGCATCACAGAAGGAGAGAGTAAGGATCCTCTACAGACGAGCACTCAAGGATACTCTCAATTGGGCCGTCCATCGCCACCTCTTTTACCCCGATGTAACTATTCATTTCTCTTTCTAGGTTTCGATGCATCGATTTGATCTACGCATTGTAATTGTTAGATTCTGTTTGAATATATGCAACAACTCAATTTTCTTTTAGATTGAGAGGTTCTCTGTTTTTGTTGTCTTTCCAGGCTGATGCTCTGAGAGAGAAGTTTGAAGCTAACAGACAAGTGGTTTGTTTCTATTCTCTGATTGATTTTGTTTATATCGGGTTGAATTTATATTTTTGGTGTCTATTTTATTGTTTTATGATAACAGTGGATTATGGTATACATTTTACAAAATAATCACTCAGCAAACATGTGAGGTGTTTGATTGACTACAAATGAGTTGGTTCCGTTAGCTTTGGATGTTATGTGTATAGAAAGAATTTGTAATAGTAGCGATTATTGTGGCATACTTTGACTTTGAACATTGTGTTTAATGATTCAAATGTGCATTTTTTGATTTCTATTTTTTTGGGGGGGGTTTCACTGCATTGATGATGAAGTCAAGTAAGCTTACTGACAATTATTGTGGGTGAGAATGCTGAAAAATTGAAAAAATGCTATTTGCATTATGTTGACTTCTGTTTTTCTTGTTTTTGTGGTGTATGGGGGTCCAGGAAGATGTTGAACTCATTGATAGAATGGTTGCTGCTGGTGAAGCAACGTATAATAAATGGCGGCACCCTGACCCCTACATTGGTAAGTTTTTAGGTTAGCATCTTTATTGATATATAAAGAACAGGTCATCACTATTATAGGGATGGAAAGTAAGTCAGAATGATGAGGAGAACAAGTAACTTGGGTCTTCAAGGAAACTATACATACTTGCTAGTTTTGTGCGTGTAAATGGATCTCTTCAAAAGATTGAGAATAAGAGTTTTGGGTTTTGTATCTACGTGTTCAGATTTTGAAGACATAAATAGGTTAAGTAACTGAGCACTTAATACGTGTTTAATCTTGGTTTAAGTACATTAGTTATGTGTGGTAGGCAGTTAAGTGGATTCACAAATAGATGTAGATTTACCTTTTTTAATCCAGTGCAAGTTTAATGTGTTGAAGCATGTTTCTATTTGTTGAAGTTTTCTTGCTCCTATGTTTCTCTTCTGAAACTTTATTTTGGGTAGTTTTGCTTTTAAGTACTGCTTGAATTGTATCATCGGTTCAGGGATTATTATGTATATCTTGGCTTACTATATTTTTATGTCAACAGTTCCATGGGCCCCTGGTGGCTCCAAATTTTGCCGGAATCCAACACCACCTTCCGGGGTAATTTATCAAAAACTTAATATTTATGTTCTTGAATGTTTAAGCATTCAATTTATATGATACCCTCTTTTTTCTGTTTGTGCTTTATTAGTTCCTCAGTAACTCACCAACCACCTCTCTTTACAAAAGTTGAGGTGTACCTTTTTATCTTCATACGACTGTTTGCATCAATCTGATCTCCTTTCGTTTTGTTACTCTTTGGCACTGGAGTAAGCTGAATTGGAAATTAAGTATGAACACTATTTTTAACAAGTAGGTAAAAATTTTGTGTGCATCTTGGTTTTCTCTTTGCTTTTTGGGAATGCTCCACTGTTTGCCTGCCTATTTTTCCGGCAACCATTATCTTTGTGTGGTTAGATAATGCAATAAAATGAATTACATACAATTCCTTACTTTAAGCTTGTTTGTATCCTCAGAAGTTTGACCGATAAATGTTACTAATGATACTTTTGCAATAAAGGGAATGAGGATTAATGTTTCAATGTTTCACACATAAAAAATATTTGTACATCTGGTATAGTCATTTGGTTTTGGGGATCAAGAGCATGAATTGAATTGTCGTAGTCACAAATCAGCGCAACCGAGGGATTGTTTGGAGAGGGGAGTGAGCTTGGTTTCTGCTTCTATAGAACTATGCTGTATATTTTTCAGACCTTGATATCTTTAATCTTCTTTCGATTGACTTTTTACAAGGCCAAGGTACTTGATTATGAAGCTTGCTTCCTGTAAATCCATCACCAAGAAGTACAACTAGTTGTTTTAT
This sequence comes from Haberlea rhodopensis, assembly GCA_907163345.1. Lineage (NCBI taxonomy): Eukaryota > Viridiplantae > Streptophyta > Magnoliopsida > Lamiales > Gesneriaceae > Haberlea > Haberlea rhodopensis. Next base: position 16,168 of record CAJQUN010001798.1, read on the forward strand.
CTTGGTGTTGCACTATTGGCTCCAAGTTATGATCCTTTCCGTCTGATTTTCCAACTTATAACATTCTATTGCGACAGATTGAGATTATTTATGACTACGGTCGGGAAGATAATGACTGAACAACAGCCTCATCCTTGGAAATAAATAAAAGGTTAGCTGCTTGCTGTCGGTGTATTCTACTACTGTTTCTTATATGAGAGGGGTTATAAAAATCATTTTGGGTGACCATTGATATGCTTCTAAAACTATACATCATCTCAATGATAAAGAAAGAATAAAAAGGTGATGCTATAAACATTTACTTAGTTTTGTTTCATATTGTTAATATGTGCGATGCGTATAACAATCTACCTAAAGGATGATTTAGTTTTTTCACTGGTGACGAATAATGTATGTGCTAAAACTTTATTTTGTGAAGGTATTGATTCCTAAATTTAACTTTTTGTCAAATTATGTTGTAACAAAGATATATTTTACGAAAAATATAGTAATGTTTTGCAGATTGAAGAGTAAACAAGAATTAGCGGGTTACTTGAATCTTGCATGTGATTGCATTTAGCTGATTTTACTGTCTTGACATTAATTTCACCTTCTCTCTCTTTCTGAATAACAGATTCACAAGGTGCACATTATTAAGAGAGCAGGTTGTTATCAATTTAGTTTGTGTTTGTTTCAAGTCAAGTATATTTCACTATTTCAGACCTTTGGATAGAAGACGCTGATCTTTAATTTGTTTGATGTCTGAACATTTTCACTCTCAAAATCAGTTGGTCAAAGAAAATGGTTGTGTTCAGAGCTTGATGGATATTGATACTTTCGTACGTAATCTAGCAGTCAGATCGATTTGAATAATGTAGTGCAACACTGGCATGTGTGGGAAATTTTGATGCTGGGGTAGAATCACCTTTGATGTGGATTATCACCTCTAGCATGAAACAATAAAATTGACAATTATTTTATCGGATTTCATGGAAGTTCGAGTAAGCTATCACTTGACATAAAAAAGGGATGAACAAATGACTTTTGATAGTGTACATTTATGTTGATTTGATATATACTAATACTGTCCATGTGATGCTGCTAGCGAATTTAAAAAGGCCATGACTTAATTTAAAAAGGCCATGACTAAAGAATACCGAATTTATCTGGATGTTATGAAATATTTTCTTGGCATTCAAGTGTAATGTAACAAAAAAAGAGCGACCCGTTGGAAAAACTTAATATGCCAATATATAATTTGTCACAACTTAAATGGCCTGAAATGAAAAATTACAACAGGAACAAAAAAGACAAATGTACAATTTATCAAAGTCTAGTGGGTTTATTAATGTATCTCACTAATATAAGATATTGTTCAGATTTTTGGATGCCACAAGCCATAATAATTTTTCCACTGCCAACCAAATACTGCAATATTTGAAAGCAACAAAAAAATAACAGTATCAAATATGTTAAAGAAAATGATAATGGTCTAATTGGCTATAATGACAGCGACTTGATTGGATCAATTGATGGCAGAAAAGGCACGTTCTGGATGTAGTTCAAAACTGGTGTTCTAAAAACAAAAGACAATTGTATTCTCATCAGCAGAATTATATTGCCAGCTTTTGAAGCCAATAAGAGTTCTTAAAATGATGGCAAATTTCCATAGGAGATGATCTCTTGCAAAACGATATAGAAAACCCATCGTCCCACGGGATAAGGCCAACTGTATCGACAAAATCAAAATATAATAATCATGCTATATATATATACTAGTTTTTTTGGCACCGTGGGAACCACTATGTTAAGCAAGCCGATACAAGTACAATAGAGACTTGGAACTTGGCTCTCATTCTTCAGAAGATTCTCACACTGCAAGGATGCAAGAGAATACGTTCAAACTGAAGCATGGAAAGTAGACTGCAAGAGTAAAATAATTATATGTGCAAAAAAGTGCTATCACCTTTCTATGTTAAGCTTTAATTTTAATCCAAACTCACTTGATCTCTGAAGACACACTGTCAAGAAAATCACATATAAGGCCATGAACTGGCTTGAAATTGTGGAGATTCTTATGGCCAAGGTGATCTAGCATTTCATCAATTGTTTGATATGCATAAGAACATAATTACTCATTATTACCTCTCTAATAGAACATAATTATATTTTGAAGGAGTTTTTCAAGAAAGAAAATGAGGAATCAAAAGCAATGGAACATGAATTTGACATTTTCTCTGTTCTATGCATGCTCGCTCTCCCACCTTTATCACAACGATATAATTATTTGGATTCATATAAGCTGCGGAAGTATGCTGTGGATTTATGTTATCTAAGAATAGTTTGATATGCATGCATATTCCTGTAAACTAACAACTGACATGCTGTGATTCTGATAACTTGCACATGCATTCATGTTAAATATATGTAGATACCAATGTTCCTTCATCGATGACTTTTCTGAAGCAACACGTGGTGGAAGGGACCTGGTAAACATTTCCAGGTTATCAACCTGATTGATGTTCTATTTGCATAGATACTCCCACTATTAACTATAGAAGTTTAGAAATCACTATAGTTTTCAAACATTCTTTTGCATGAACAGAGATCTAAATAGGCACAATTTGAGATTAAAATTAGCTAACAAGATACTGTAAAGATCAATTTCGCAATAAGTTTCGACATATTCTAATCATGTCATGGAATCAATGCATAAACATGCAAAAATTGTTAGATCTAAAGAGATGTGCATAGTCTATTAAGTCAAACTACCCAAAGGACCTGGATATATTTTTTTTCAAGAGGGGAAGACTCTTGAAAAAGTTGTGACCAACAGAAAAAGGAATTGCTATTTCTAAAAGCTGGACGATCGTTTTTTTTTAATTGTGGTTAACACAAAATAAACAACCACGTAAAGAATGTAGAACTAAAATTTTAAAATATTTCTAAGAAGTCATCCTAATTTTAATGGACGGTAAAGTACTAAAGAATATAATTCTTGAAGAAAAAAAAAACATGACCGGAAGATGAAATCGGTAATTTTTTTACACAAAACATCACGAAATGGAGCAAGAAATGGAATTGACAAACCTTCGAAGTGCTCCAGCACTTCCCATAGGTAAGATGTATATTTCTTGAATGCCAATCCTGTGCAATGGCACTTATTACATTGTTATTATTATAATGTTATAATTATAACCATGTATTCACACAGGCAAAATCTAAGAAACTCATAAAAATACCCAATTGAAGATACCATTAAATTAAGCTCCCTGCCCAGTAGGTGGATGCAGTGAGGAAGCAAAATCTTCATTTTAAAACAAGAATCGAGAATGGTGAGAGTGAACGGGATGCTGCTAAAGTGTGCCGGGTCGGAATAAACGCCTCGCTCTCGGAAATGTTGGTCTTCCCACTCTCCAAGTAGCCCTTGAGATTGTGCGTGAATACCAATGCCCTAATCAGTGATTCAATCATCCTCTCTTGACGATGGAATTCCTCTTCTTTTCCCAACCGATGGAAAGATAATGGATGGCGTCGATAAAAAATCTCATCGCGATGATTTCGCAAACTCAGAGGAGAGGGTTTCTTATCCAATAGGTTTTTCTGAGGAAAGTTAGGAGAAAGCATGGCCATTGATATGATCGAAAGGATGTGAATAGGCGAAAGCATGAGGCCAAAAAGAAGGAATGAGGCAGCCCATGGGAAATAACAATAATGACGAACGCACTGTTCGTCCTAGCAGGGCACTTGAAAAAACACACACTGAGGATACTGTTGAAGTTCTTATTAATAATATCTAACCTTATTTAAAATGAGGATGGCCCAAAACAAAAAGGGCCAGGAAAAAAATTAAGGTAGAAGAGGCCCAAGGAAGAAGGAACTGTTACACTATTACTCTCTACAGTAAAATTAGTGCGCTTATTATATAGGGTAATATAATATATATATATATATAATTGCTAGCGCAACTAAAATGAATGTTTATGATATGGTAGAACATCTTAGAATGTTTTTGACTTCTCGATTTAGAATATATTTCATACGGTTTATCAATTTGCATATTTGTAAATTGGTTTTAGGAACAGAAAAGATGTAATTATCTTCTTTTAAATGAAGCATAGAAGAGTAGATATGTTCAATATAATAATTCTTTTCGTTATCATAATTATTACTAGAAATGACATAATTTACTAATTATCTTTAATTTAAACTCAATGCATTGAATGAGATATATAAGAACCATAAAAAAAATCAAGTCAGCATGTCTATTATTCAAGTAAAAATAAATAAAAATAATTGGAACCATATACATTTTGCATTTTCTAGTATAATGAAATGACATATTTAGAATATATAAAATTTATGAAAATTTTGTCATCTTTTAAAATATTAAAAATAAGTCGATCGAAGCAGCAGCCTTATATCATAATAATATGTTCTAGGGGGGAAAAAGGTTCAATCATATCATAATAAATGAATAAAAAAGTAGATACAAGAAATGTTAAACTAAGTATTGCATTTGAAACTGAAAATGGAATAAACAAAAGGGTTCTTTTCAAGAATATAGAGTGAAGATGGAGGACTGGATTTTCGTCCCAGGTATGATAGATAGATTGAAGAAGCCTTAGAATTGGAATCACAAGTACAATAATAACGAAGAAAATGATTTATATCTATATTCTTAAATCAATTTGAAAGGAAGAGGCCAAGGAGTGGACCTGGGGACTTCGATCTTATCTTTAATCCTTTCAATCTTCTTCTCCTTTTTCGGTCTCGAGTTCCCGTACGATCCTTTAAATCTCTTCCCTTTCTTAGTCTTCTTGTCTCCACGTCCACACAGGATCGGCGCTGCCGTAGTCGATGTCGCCAGGGATGAAAATGTCACCCGCTGTTCCACAGCTGCCGTCATCTGCCTAGACGCCGCGCTGCACCATCGAATCACGCTCATTTTCGGGGAGGTGGATTGATTGATAAGTGCTTCGTATTTCCTAAAATCTTAAAACCCTATCAGAGTCCAGAAGTGAGTGCTGAACTGCTTATTTAATTCGTTTAGCTTTAAACTGTATTAAAAACTCCTTTGCATCCCTAAAGTTTTGGAAATTACAGTTAGGACCCTGTTCATTTATTTCTCACAAACTATCACTAACTTTATTCCTACATTATTTCATCGCAAAATAAATATGCACCACTTTCTTTTATTTTTCATTCATAATATTAGGGGTGTTTATCGGGCCGTGTTAATTCGGACCCAGCACGAAATCGAACCGATTAGCCCGATTCAAAACCGAAATCGGGCTAACCGATTCCGAACCGCCCCGGAACCGGTTAAAAATCGGTTCGGGGCGGTTCCATGCCTTCAAATCGGTAGCACCATCGGTTCCGGCGCAACCGGAACCGGTATATTTCGAAAATAAAAAATAAAAAAAACAAAAGCAAATGTCAGCAAGGCAACGGCTAAAAAAAAATTATAAATAGGTGTGTTGTGCTTTGTAAATCCTCACAATTCATTCTTGCAAAGTTGTATACTTCAAGAGAACTAAGATATGAGATCACTTTTAACTCGTTCAAAAAGAATGTACTAATGAATCTGTTGCAATATGTAAATTATGTAAGATACAATATTCATATAAAGCTGGTGGTTTCAGTGGAGGCACCGGAACATTTAAAAAACACTTAGTAAAAAACATAATTTTGATAAGACAACATTACAACCATTAGGTAGAGAAGCAACACAAGCACAAATTAATGGACGTATTTGTTGAATATAAAAATACATTGTTTGAACATCTTTCTAGTTTGCCTTGTAGGGCTAGCTTAACAACCGATATTTGGACAAATATAAATTCAGATTCATATCTTATTGTCACTTGTCATTGGATTGATGATAATTGGTGTATGAGAGATGGGGGCGGTTGACGAATTCGTAAATCATTATGACGAGCAAGAATAAGATAATGCAAAAACAATACTCAGCAATTATGAAGAGTGCTAAATAGTAATATTTTTTTATTTAGATTTTCAATTGACATATCTTTACAATTTTTTGTTTACATTTATATTATGAAAATGAAGAAGAAATATATTGTATTTGTGATGAATATTGGGGAAACATTTACAACATAAAAAAAAAAATCAAAAAATTAAAAAGAGTTCGAAAATAAAAAAAATTCAAAAAAAAAAAAACAAAACGAACCGATCTGATCGATCCAAAATCGGTTGGAACCGGATCCGATCCGGTTGCTTAACAGATCGGACTCGTTCCGTGCTTAACGGATCCGGAACTGGCCGGTTCCGGACCAGACCGGTGGTTTTACACGGATTTGTATTAAACCCGCCCTGATGGGGAGGGTTTGGAGGTGGTTCAATTGGGTTTTGAAGCGGGGTGGGTCCTGATTTGGCCAAACACGCCCGGACTCGTCCCACTATATATATTAATTTTTTTAAAATTTAATATCAAACATACATTTTACTGTCTTTGGCTGAATCATAACACGATATTAATTAATTCATGTGTTCATATTAAGTTTGATATTTTAAAAGGAATGAGAACAAATTATTAAAGATTTGGTACCTTAAAGATAGTTTTACAAGACTTATTATAAATATTTACTGAGGAAAACATGAAATTCGATCGTAAAACTCAATTTTTGTGCTTTAAAATTGATTTATAGATAATAAATTCTTTTTAAAAAAGAAAAAACGGGTTCATAGGTCGGGACGGGCCGGGTCTCGGATGATTTTTTGTAGCAACGCATGCCTGAGTTTGGCCACACTCTCCCATTTGTCATCCATAAACAATATATAGCTATCTCCTCTCATTCTCATGTGATTATGAGAAAGTGGGTGTCAAGCTTTCTCGATGGAGCTTAGCGGGTTCACAGGGTTTTGTAGGTGTGCAGGGTTAGGAAGGTAAGAACTGTTGCGATTAATTAATTATGATTAATTATTAATTATTGAGTTTAGTGAATAAAAGCCCAAAAATTTTGTATAATTTTGTTAATTAGAATAAAATTAAGGTAAGTTAATTATGAATAATCAATTAGGCTAAAGAAATCTCACATTGAGAAATTGAGACATTTATGATTTGTTTTTAATGAGATACAAATCAACATAGTGTAGTTAAGTAGAAAATATATGTGCTTATTGTTGGGATATGCCCTAAGACATATCATTAGATGTTTTTTTATGACATACAATGTAATATGATTTTATGAATGGCAATTCATTATTATATATTATTCTTTTAACTGTGCAATGTGAATTAATATATATGTTAATGTCCTTAGAATAATATTGTATTATTCTTAAAGATGTCCCTAGTCAAGTATTATCATGAATAGGGATATAATAATACGTAGAGACTAGTATGTGTTGATTGATGAACTGTTCATTGATATGAGATATCAAATCAACACATGGGTACATGTTAGAGAACGATGTACTGAACAGACCCACCATGAGAATGCAACATGGATAGTTATATGATCGTCATATGCAATTCTCATAGTGATAATAATGTATGTAATCCTTACGATTTGTGATCATCAGAGATCCCAACATAAGGAGTTATGTATCTTGATATTGTCAACTATAAAGGCGACTATTGGATACACTACGAATTATGTAGAGGGATGTTGACTGATCAAGATAGGATTTGTCCCTCCTATATAACAGGAGATGTGTTTCGCCCTTGATCAAGTGAGAACTAAAATGCATGGCCATGCTCGAATGAGTCGATATGAGATATCGAGCTTATTCGTTTATTCTAGTTCTACTTGGGGATCAAGAAATAGAGATTGAATATACGAGTATGACTATTCCATGACTCGTGTTCAATCTAAACACAAAGGACAAAGGGATTAAGTTACATGGTTAATATTATCACAAGTTCTAAAGGTTATGTCGAGTCATTGACATTCTTGTAATTTGGGTAGCATTGATGTGTTGCTAGATACCGCTCAATGCTTGCGACATAAAATGAGATTTTATGTCACTGCCAACATTACAAGATCCTATCGGGTCGCACAAAAGATTAAATCGAGAAGGGAAATTAAATTCATGGGATGAATTAAATAATTAAGAGGAGTCTTAATTAATTAATAATTATAAGGATTAAATTATAATCATGGGTTTAAGCCCATGAGGCTTTATGAAAGCTTTTAATTAAATCCTATATAATGATCTACAAGGTTATGATTAAAGTTTTAATCATACAATTCATTCCTTGATATCAAAACCTAGCCACAAAAGAAAAGGCTTTCGGCCGCCTCTTGCTCGATCATCGCCGCCGCCGCCGCCGCCGTGATCTTCGACAATTCCGGCCATCGTTTAGCGGTTTAGAACCGTGTGACTTTGCTTCGTTTGTAAACAAGTCTAGCAACTTGTTTTAAACATCCCTTTTCGTTTAATCGTGTGGATACCGTTGATGCAAGACCTTGGAGGTGTTGCTCGAGACTCGGAGATCGTTGGACGAGGTGCTTCGTGGAAACTGCTCAAACACGCTACAAGGGTGAGACTTTTGTAAAACCTTCATCCGATATGAATCCCTATGTATAGATCCGCGGTTAAAGTAATCCAAATTTTTATTATTCCGCTGCGTTCCATGCTTGTTGGATTACTAACAGTGGTATCAGAGCCAGGTTCAAGGCTCATATCGGATTTATGTGGTTAAATAGGTTAATCATATTTAGATTTGTACTGCATGCTTTAAAACTGTATAATTCATATATGATATGAATTAAATTGAATTTGTGAAATTGTCATGATATTATATTTGATATAAATTGGCGAATTATTGTATATGATACAAGAAGGCTAAAATCGAACCATATATCACGTGGGTTCGGCCATCACCATCACAAATGACACACGGCTAGCCACATGAGGGCTAGGGTTTTCGAACCCTTGGCTCGAGATGGTTTAGCCGTTGTGGCTAATAATTGTGCATGGAAGTGTCGAAACTTGATTAGGGTTTAGAACCCATTGGCACGTGACGGCTAGCTCATGACGGCTAGGGTTTCGAACCCTATTAGTCGTGCATGGGCTCGGCCATCGTCGCCCCTTTGCTAGGGTTTTGAATTCTATTGGCTCGATAAAGTATTGAGGCGGTGCAAGTTGGTTCGATCATGGTCCACGGAATTGTGAGGGACGACGGCTACACCACATGAGGGCTAGGGTTTTCGAACCTTTTGGCTCGAGATGGTTGAGCCGCCACCGTCATGAACCGTACATGGTTGGACCAATAGAAACAAAGTAAGAGCAAGGCGGCTAGGGTTAGACCCTAGCGCCGCCGCCGCTTGCTCTATGGCTCGGCCGTGGGATAGGGTTTCGAACCCTAGGCCCATGCTTGGTCCATGATGGTTCGAACCATGATGGTTCATGGCTTAGTCGGATTAAGTTCGTGGCATGTGATGTCCCGAGCGTACGATAATTTTTCAAAAATTCTATTTTACAGTTTAATTAGAATTAAATTTAAAATGTTTAAAATTTAATTAATTAAATGTTAAAGCATGTTTTATGTGTTGTTTGAGTATGGTGCATGGTTATAGCCCTTTGACCTATTAGATAGGATTTGTGAATGTTTGTAATTTTTAATACGACCTGCGTGTCGTGCCTTCTCTATTTTATTCTCAATGTTATCCCTCCCCTATGTTCCCCTCGAATATGAATCGAGGAATTCTATATCTTGTAAATAGTATAGTTTAATTGTTGATGGTGATCAATGAAGATGGAGCATCGTGTCGGGATGAGGAGGCCATTCACAAATTGGAGCCAAAGGAAGGTGCTTGTGAAGTTACCTTAGGTTGACTCTTAGGACTTTCTCATTGGCTTGAGAAAATCATTAGTAGGGGCTATAACCATGTCACGTTTAATTATGTATGTTGATGCATGATTTATCTTATGTTTTAGATTGAAATTGTATTACACATATATGTAGATATGTATACAACTATATGTAGTGGACATATTTTAAATTATCAAACTAATCATGAGATCAATAAATCCCTCTAAAATATTAAGTTTTAGATGCCTTCCAAAATTAAAAGTACTCGTCAAAAACTTCGATTGTACATGTGTGGGTTTGCCAAAGCAAAGCACCATGGCAATCTTAGTAAGGCGCGAAAGGATAAAAGTGATATCCGTTATACTTTAAATTGTGTACGACTTAACTAGGTTATCTCAATAGGATTGGGAACTTAGAGGCATGGGTTGGATTATAATTCATTTGATGAATTGAACAAAGTGTTGTTCGTCCAACTATCCAAGAATTACATGTGATGTAATTGACAAAGTGTTGTCTACCTAAATAACCGAGTCTTGGGCGATTAGCCAAAGCTAACTCAAGATTAGGCGAAATATGGATCTTGGCCCACTAAAGGTTTCGAGGGTTGATATTTTTTTAACAAAATAGTGGGAGTATCATTTAATATAAGACCATGTTAAATGATTAAATCATAAACTTATTTTGCATATTTATATTGTAGATATCCATGGCAACTAACAACGTAACAAGCACTTTATCACTGCGATCGGTCCTTGAGAAGGACAAATTAAATGGGACAAATTTCCTAGACTGGCATAGGAACTTGAGGATAGTCCTCAAACAAGAAAAGAAACAATATGTCCTAGAGGAATCCTTACCTGCTGAGGAACCTCCCCTAACGGCTACAAGAGCCGATAAAGATGCTTACAAGAAGCATCAAAGTGACGCACTTGATGTTGGGTGCCTTATGCTTGCCACCATGAACTCTGAGCTTCAGAAGCAACATGAGGAAATGGAGGCGTTTGATATGATCGAGCACCTTAAGCAACTGTACCAACAACAAGCAAGACAAGAGAGGTATGACGTCTCTAAGGCGTTATTCCAGTGTAGAATGGTGGAAGGAAGTCTGGTTGGTACTCATGTACTCAAGATGATTGGGTATATTGAGAATCTGGAGAAGCTGGGTTTTCCTTTGGACCAAGAGTTGGCCACTGACGTGATCTTGCAATCGTTGCCTGAAAGCTTCAGTCAATTTATCTTAAATTACAATATGATTGAAATTGAGAAGACACTACCACAGTTACTTGGCATGCTTAGAACTTTTCAAGAAAATAGCAAGAAGTCTAAACCTACAAATGTTCTTATTGTGAATAAGAACAAAGGAAAGACTAAAGTTAAGAACTTTAAGAAGAACAAGAAGGTCTTTGTTAAATCTAAGCCAAAGTCATCTGCACTGAAACCAAAGGGAGGGATAGCGAATGAAGGGAACTGTTTCCATTGCGGTGAGACCGGCCATTGGAAAAGAAACTGCAAAGTATATCTGGAGGATCTAAAGAAAGGAAGTGTGACTTCCACTTCAGGTATTTTTGTTATAGAAGTCAATTTATCTACTTCTTCATCATGGGTATTAGATACTGGATGTGGATCTCACATTTGTGTAAATGTGCAGGACCTCAAAAAAAGTAGATTGTTGGCGAAAGGCGAAGTTGATCTCCGAGTTGGAAATGGAGCCAGAGTTGCTGCATTAGCTATTGGAGATTATTATTTATCTTTGCCTTCTGGTTTATCGTTGATTTTAAAAGACTGTTATTTTGTGCCATCCATTACCAAAAACATAATTTCTATACCTTGTTTAGACAAGTGTGGGTTTTCATTTATGATAAAGGACAACTGTTGTTCTATTTATTTAAATGATATGTTTTATGCTAGTGCACAAATGGTGAATGATCTTTATTTATTAAATCTTGATATGCCTATCTATAACATAAATACTAAAAGGATTAAATATAATGATTGTAATCCGACTTATCTCTGGCACTGTCGGCCACATAAACGAGAACCGCATATCTAAACTTCATAAGGATGGAGTATTATATTCATTTGATTTTGAATCATATGAAACATGCGAATCTTGTTTAATGGGCAAGATGACTAAAGCCCCTTTCAAGGGACATGTTGAAAGGGCAAATGTTTTATTGGGACTAATACATAGTGATGTATGTGGACCAATAAGTACACAAGCTAGAGGTGGTTTTCAATACTTCGTTACATTTACTGATGACCTCAGTAGATATGGGTATGTGTACCTAATGAAGCATAAGCATGAAACCTTTGAAAAGTTCAAAGATTTCAAGAATGAAGTACAAAACCAACTTGGCAAAAGTATCAAAATCCTTCGATCAGATCGAGGAGGTGAATACTTAAGCCAAGAGTTTCATGACTATCTAAAGGAGTGTGGGATAGTCCCACAACTCACTCCTCCGTATACTCCACAATGGAATGGTGTATCCGAGAGACATGGTTAGATCAATGATGAGTCATGCAGATCTTCCGATATCGTTTTGGGGACACGCTCTAGAAACAACGATTTTCTTACTGAACCGTGTTCCATCTAAATCAGTGGAAAAGACACCATATGAGATATGGACTGGGAAGCGTCCTAGTATGTCTTTTATGAAGATTTGGGGTTGTGAGGCTTTCGTTAGACGTCACGCCACTAACAAACTTGGACCCAAATCTGATAAGTGTTTATTTGTGGGGTATCCTAAGGAAACAAAAGGATACTATTTCTATTATCCCACCGAGAACAAAGTAGTTGTTGCTCGGACTGGTGTATTTCTTGAAAGAGAATTTATTTCTAGAAAAACCAGTGGGAGAAAAATAGAACTTAGTGAAGTTCAACCACAAGAAAACACTGAACCTGAGATTGAGATGGAAACAGAGCAGGCACCGCAAGCTGTTGTGGAAGAAGTACCTGCTCAAGAGACACAAGCCCATCGTAGGTCTGTAAGAGAACACCGGGAGCCACAGAGATATGGATTTCTTGTGACTCAACAAGGTGACTTACTACTTATTGATGAGGATGAGCCGTCATCTTATCAACAAGCTATAATGGGCAATGATTCTGAGAAATGGCAAGAGGCCATGAAATCTGAGATGGAATCCATGTATGCAAACCAAGTATGGACTTTGGTTGATCCACCTGAAGGGGTACGACACATAGGGTGCAAATGGATTTTCAAGAAAAAGACCGATGGATGGTAATGTACAAACCTATAAAGGTCGGCTGGTTGCAAAAGGATTCAAACAAATTCATGGTATTGACTATGATGAAACCTTTTCACCAGTGGCCATGGTTAAATCCATAAGGATCTTACTTGCAATAGCTGCATTTCATGATTATGAAATCTGGCAGATGGATGTCAAAACAGCTTTCCTTAATGGGAATCTACTCGAGGATGTGTACATGACACAGCCCGGGGGTTTTGTCGATCCAAAGGATGCTGGAAAGATATGCAAGCTACAACGATCCATTTATGGATTGAAGCAAGCTTCTCGGAGTTGGAATCTTCGTTTTGATGATGCAATCAAAGAGTTTGGTTTTATCAAAACGTAGATGAACCTTGTGTCTACAAGAAGGTCAGTGGGAGCATAATCATTTTCCTAGTGTTGTATGTAGATGACATACTTCTCATTGGGAATGATATCCCTGCCTTACAATCTGTAAAGATTTGGCTAGGGAACTGCTTTTCGATGAAAGACTTGGGAGAAGCCGCCTATGTATTAGGAATCAAGATCTATAGAGATAGATCGAGAAGGCTTCTTGGCCTAAGTCAAAGTACATACATAGACAAAGTGCTTAAAAGGTTTAGCATGCAAGAATCAAAGAAAGGATTCGTGCCTATGACACATGGTATATATCTCTCGAAGGAACAGTGTCCTTCAACACCAGATGAGAGACAACGCATGAGTAAGATTCCATATGCGTCAGCTATTGGATCTATCATGTACTCGTCCCGATGTATCGTATGCTTTGAGCATGACGAGCAGATATCAAGTTGATCCAGGTGAAGGTCACTAGATTGCTGTCAAGAACATCCTGAAGTACTTGAGAAGGACTAATGATACATTCTTGATTTATGGAGGTGAGGAAGATCTCAATGTAATGGGTTACACTGATGCAAGCTTCCAAACCGACAAAGATGATTTTCGATCGCAATCTGGATATGTGTATTGCCTAAATGGAGGTGCTGTGAGCTGGAAGAGTTCAAAGCAAGAAACAGTAGCCGATTCTACAACAGAAGCTGAGTATATTGCTGCATCGGATGCAGCAAAGGAATCTGTTTGGATTAGGAAGTTCATTTCTGAACTTGGAGTGGTGCCTAGCATTAAAGATCCGATAGAACTCTATTGTGACAACAATGGAGCGATCGCATTGGCTAAGGAACCTAGATCTCACCAAAGATCCAAGCACATACTTCGGCGCTTTCATTTCATTCGAGAAATCGTTGAAAGGGGAGATGTTAAAATATGCAAAGTACCAACAGATGATAATGTATCTGACCCATTGACGAACCCACTGTCACAGCAGAAGCATGATCGTCATACTAGATCTCTAGGCATTAGGTATATGTCTGAGTGGTCTTAGTTCAAGTGGGAGATTTGTTGGGATATGCCCTAAGACATATCATTAGATGATTGTTTATGACATACAATGTAATATGATTTTATGAATGGCAATTCATTATTATATATTATTCTTTTAACTGTGCAATGTGAATTAATATATATGTTAATGTCCTTAGAATAATAGTGTATTATTCTTAAAGATGTCCCTAGTCAAGTATTATCATGAATAGGGATAATGATAATACGTAGAGACTAGTATGTGTTGATTGATGAATTGTTCATTGATATGAGATATCAAATCAACACATGTGTACATGTTAGAGAACGATGTACTGGACAGACCCACCATGAGAATGCAACATGGATAGTTATATGATCGTCATATGCAATTCTCATAGTGATAATAATGTATGTAATCCTTACGACTTGTGATCATCAGAGATCCCAACATAAGGAGTTATGTATCTTGATATTGTCAAACGTTACCCGTAACAGGGTAAACTATAAAGGCGACTATTGGATACACTACGAATTATGTAGAGGGATGTTGACTGATCGAGATAGGATTTGTCCCTCCTATATAACAGGAGATGTGTTTGGCCCTTGATTAAGTGAGAACTAAAATGCATGGCCATGCTCGAATGAGTCGATATGAGATATCGAGCTTATTCGTTTATTCTAGTTCTACTTGGGGATCAAGAAATAGAGATTGAATATACGAGTATGACTATTCCATGACTCGTGTTCAATCTAAACACAAAGGACAAAGGGATTAAGTTACATGGTTAATATTATCACAAGTTCTAAAGGTTATGTCGAATCATTGACATTCTTGTAATTTGGGTAGCCTTGATGTGTTGCTAGACACCGCTCTTTGCCTGTAACATAAAATGAGATTTTATGTCACTGCCAACATTACAAGATCCTATCGGGTCGCACAAAAGATTAAATCGAGAAGGGAATTAAATTCATGGGATGAATTAAATAATTAAGAGGAGTCTTAATTAATTAATAATTATAATGATTAAATTATAATCATGGGCTTAAGCCCATGAGACTTTATGAAAGCTTTTAATTAAATCCTATATAATGATATACAAGGTTATGATTAAAGTTTTAATCATACAATTCATTCCTTGATATCAAAACCTAGCCACAAAAGAAAAGGCTTTCGGCCGCCTCTTGCTCGATCATCACCGCCGCCGTCGCCGCCGCCGTGATCTTCGACAATTCCTGCCATCGTCTAGCGGTTTAGAACCGTGTGACTTTGCTTCGTTTGTAAACAAGTCTAGCAACTTGTTTTAAACATCCCTTTTCGTTTAATCGTGTGGATACCGTTGAGGCAAGACCTTGGAGATGTTGCTCGAGACTCGGAGATCGTTGGACGAGGTGCTTCGTGGAAACTGCTCAAACACGCTACAAGGGTGAGACTTTTGTAAAACCTTCATCCGATATGAATCCCTATGTATAGATCCGCGGTTAAAGTAATCCAAATTTTTATTATTTCGCTGCGTTCCATGCTTGTTGGATTACTAACACTCATCGCGTGCCGTCCGTCCATCCGCTCCGCTCGACTCGACTCGCCGCTTCGCGTGTCGCTGTCGCGAAGGCAGCCCTATCTTTTTACTACTCGGATGCTTTAAGAGTACTGCACACTGTTAGTATTCGAAGGAGTCTGCTTGGAGTTTTGCTTCAATCCGAGCAGAGGTGATTCGTTGTACCTTGGAACTCACTTGTCCAGGAGGCCAGAAGCAAATTTGAGTTTACGCGCACACGGCTTGCTGTGGCATCGTCCAGAATCTTTTCCAGATTCTTGCTGTGTTTGCTTTACAGTTCATAAACTGTTACTCTAAGTTCAACTACTTTTTTTGTATTTCGGTGTAACTTATATTAACGATTGTTTAAACTGATTCAATCTTTCAATTTAAATAAACGGGACAACAAGAACCTTATGTGCCGGTACTGGGAATGATTCTGGGTCGTCTCAGAAAGTAGTGTGCAGGGTTAGGAAGGTAAGAACCTTATGTGCCAGTACTGGGAATGATTCTGGGAAGTCTCAGAAGGTAATGTTGTTCAATTTCAATCGCACATTTTCTTTCGTGGGCCGAGAAATTTAGTTGAGCCGATTGTGGATGCTGAAACTTACACATTTAGAAAACTCATTTGTTAGAATTTGAAATGTGTCATCTTGTTTTCTCACCCTTAGCTGATAAGTGTGGTAGCATAACTGAGAATCTTGAATTATTGATCAGATGAAAATAGAGGTATCACTGATGCTTGAGCTGCTTATTTTACATGTTTCCTGTTGTCCCTCCAAGAAAACCAGTAAATTATATTCAAAGTGTGGAGGTGGTGTGGTCCTCTAGATGCCATTTAGAATTGGCAGCAAAGTTTTCATTTATGACATCATCTATGCGAAGTAGGGGTAGTTAACGGATTGATCCGGTCCGATACCGGATCCGATAATCCCGGAACCGGTCCGATCCATTAAGGAACCGGATCGGATCCGGTTCCGGTCCAACCGGTTCCGGGTTAGACCGGTTCAACCCGGAACCGATTTGTTTGAATTTTTTTTATTTTTTCAAAAAAATCTAAGTTATATTAGCTTAAATAAAAAAATAAAAAAAAATGGATCCGGTTTAATCCTGAACCGGATCCTTTTAGTCCGGAACCGGTAAGATACCGGTTTCGGAACGGTCGAACCGATCCGGACCGGTATATGTTACCGGTTAGAAAGCGGTTAGCCCGATTCCGGTTCTGAACCTAGCTAACCGGTCCAGTTTTGGGCCGGGTCTGGATTGACTCGGCCCGTTAAGCACCCCTACTGCCAAGCTGGAAATTAGATTTCTAACAGTTACCTATTTGAGATTGGATGAAGATTATTTGCTAATTGATATATGTGTAATTTTGAACATTTTTTGTGAGTTCACTCTTGCTTCATATGTGTGTTCTCCAAATTCCTTCCGGCTCATCCTATCAAATCCAAGCCATGATTTTGGAACTTGACTTCCCTTGTTACCACAAGTGTTTTAGTCTGTGCTACATTGAAGTTTAGCATTATAGTCTTTTGCACAGTGTTAAAGTTTAGTATTATAGTCCTTTGCAGTGTTATCCATGTGCAAAAGATGTAACCCGCTATTAGCACCCCAAATTGGAGAACATTTGTTGTCGTTCTCGATTTACCGATACAATTCCTTCCCTAGACGGAATTTGCAAAAATTGTCACATTTTTTAGGAAAGGAGTCTTATGGGAAGTTATTTGTTGAGTAATTGTATCAAAAGTTATGCGTTGAACATTTGAGCAATCAAGTGTTAAACCTTCTAGCCCTTACTTGTACCATAGTCCTTTCCATTATCAGGGCAGATTTTACTCGCTCTTTTTTTTTCATTTGTGGCAGGAAAATGAGATGATTGTTTCAATAACTGGAGCCACAGGGCCTATTGATATAAGATTGGTGCAAAGATTGCATGCAGGTATACTCGTTCCATATCCATTTTCACCATTATCTCTAAGCTGGCAAACAACACTAAACTCGACAAATGCTTATCCTATACTTGCAAGAAATCGGAAACTAAACTGATATCTAAAGAAAATCAAAGGAGAGTTGGCAGGACACATAAAACACGAACACAGATTCACTTAATGGGTATTTTTGCTTTAAAAATAAAGTACAATCGGTTTTGGTATTTAAGCACTACTGGAGCAACCTTTACATTAGGAAAAACAATATGATACAGTGCATGATTATCTATAGAATGATATAATTTCCTATAGTTAAGCCGAGAGAGATTCTTGTGAAGAATATTCCGGAGCATGATTTGCATGATTAGGGTTTGCATGATCTGTATAATTATTCTAGTTTCCATTCACGGATGATTGCAAGATCAGCTCAATTATCTTTCTGAGTTTCCTTAGTGGCTGAGCTATTTCCATTACAGAAGGTCCATCATGCAACGTCTTTCTATGGTTTAGGAAACTTCCATTTATAGCTTCGTTGGTTTGGTGAATCCCATGGAGCATGCCTGAGACTATGCTGTCAGCTTGTGGTTTGAGTGCTATTGGTTACTGTCGGAACCTTGCTGTCAATACTCCCCCGCAAACTATGTCGTGGTCGGAGGCAGAGTTTGAGTTGGAAGTGACGTAGAGCCGCCTTGGTGATTGGTTTAGTGAGAATATCTGCAATTTGATTCGAGGAAGATGTGTGATGGGTGGTGAGAAGGCCAAGAGCTACACGTTCACGCACGAAATGATAATCCAGTTCAACGTGTTTGCTTCGAGCATGAAAAATGGGATTTATCGTTAAGTGTAATGCACTGAGCGCCTGGTGGTTGGACACCCAGCCCAATCTGCATCAGAAAAGGCACAAAGATCAAGTGTAGTGTGGGAAGTAAAAAGCAATCCAGTGTCGAGTGTTCCTTTGACATATCTTAAGATACGGTGAACAAACTTTAAATGGGTAGTGGTTGGGGCATGCATGAATTGAGAAACATAATTAACACTATATGTGAGATCTGGCCTTGTGAGTGTAAGGTATTGCAATGCCCCAACTAGCCCGCGGAAGTGGCTGGGATCGTCGAGTGAAGCCGTGGGAGAGGAGCCTTTGTACTTGACCTCAAGAGGTGTGCCGATGGGTTTGCAGGCAGTCATGTGTGCTCGTTCAAGGATGGTAAGAGCGTAGTGAGTCTGGGACATGTGAAGACCATCCATTGTGTTAGAGATTTCGATGCCAAGAAAGTGATTAATAGGACCCAAATCCTTCATAGCAAATTCTGAGTGCAAGAGATCGACAAAGGTGGCAACCAGATTTGGGGAGGAACCTGTAAGGAGCATATCATCGACATAAAGTAAAAGGATTAAGGAGCCAATGTCAGAGTGAAATATGAATAGAGATGGATCTGCTAGGCTACAGAAGAACCCATATTTAAGTAAGAAAGTACTAAATCTGTCAAACCAGGCCCAAGGGGCTTGTTTGAGGCCATAAAGTGCCTTTTGTAATTTGCAAACATGCCGAGGGTAGTTAGGGTCAGCCATTCCTGGTGGTTGGTCCATGTAAATATGCTCAGAGATGAGACCATGGAGAAAGGCGTTTTTGACATCGAGTTGACGGACAGTCCATTGACGGGCGAGGGATATCGTAAGAACAAGGCGAATGGTACATGGTTTAATGACAGGGGAGAAGGTTTCGGTGTAACTACGCCATCAACTTGATGGTATCCTTTGGCCACAACACGAGCCTTTAGGCGATCCAAGCCGTCGGGATTAAGTTTAGGTTTAAAGACCCATTTTGAGCCAATGGCATGCATGTGGGGCGTGCGAGGAACAAGAGTCCATGTTTGTGTTTGTTGTAAGGCTTTAAATTCGTCATCCATGGCCGCCTTCCACCCTGGATGATGAAGGGCAGAGCGGATATTGTGAGGAGTACGTGGTATGTGAGGAGCGAGTAGGGAGGAAGCTAAGGCATATTTGGGATTGGGTTTAAGGATTCCTCGTTGAGCTCGAGTGATCATGGGATGAGAGGAGAGAGATGTGGATGGTGAAGTGGGCAAAGTGTGATCATGCTGGTTACTGGGAGGGGATTCGAGATTATGGTGTTGTTGTAATGAAGGTTGGTCATCAATGTGTTCTTGGAGGGGAGGAGAATGATGGTCGGATTGAGGGGTAAAATTGTGAGGTGTGTGACATGATGATGAGGTATTGTCGGTGGGAGTACGACTGGGAGAGTGAGGGGTAGGCATGTGGGTATCAGGGATAGACTCGGTTATTGGTATGGGAAGGGGAGAGGATGGTAGAGAGCAACAGGGAAATGGGTTTGAGGTAGCCAAGAGTCAAAGATACTCACAACATGGGGCGTAGGTGAGACAATGTGTTGGGCTTGTTGTTGCTTATATGGGAGGGTAAGTTCATCAAAGGCTACATGGCGAGAGATAAAAAAATTCTTGCTAGAGGGATGAAAGCATTTGTAGCCTTTGTATTGATTACTGTATCCTACGAAGATGCAAGCAACAGATTTTGGGGCAAACTTGTTATGTGGTGCATGCCATGTATAGGGAAAACATTTGGAGCCAAACACACGAAGTGATGCATAATCTGGATTTTTTTGATGAAGGATGAAGTAGGGGGTTTCGATTTTAAGAGATGAGGTAAGTAACCTATTCATTAAATACACAGCGGTGGAGAAAGCTTCAACCCATAAGAATAAGGGGGCACCACTATGGAAGAGCATGGTCATACCAAGTTCACGTATTGTGCGATGTCTTCGTTCAACTGTACCTGTTTGTTGGGGGGTGTAAGGGCACGATACTTGGTGAATAATACCAGTGGAGAGGAAGTGTGATGATAACTTCGTATTTATGAATTCTCCCCCTCCATCTGAGTGAAAAACCTTGATGCACTTGTTGAATTGTCTGTAGGCATATTGTTCAAAAGCTAGATAAACATTCATAAAATCAGATTTGTATTGTAAGGGAACTATCCAAGTATATTTAGAAAAATCATCAACAAAGCATGCATAATATTTAAACTTGTTAATCGATAAAATGGGAGCAGGTCCCCTTAAGTCACAATGAATTTTTTCAAAGATGTAAGAACTAGAATTATTCGAATTAGAAAAAGGTAACTACTACGTTTTCCTAATTGGCAGCTGTCACAGATCTGATGTGGTGTTGCCTGTGACATCAATGAGTCCTTTAGTTTTTAACAGCTGCAAGGTAGAGAGTTGAGGGTGTCCTAATCTTTGATGCCATATATCCTTTGATCCAGATTTGAATCGGTTAGAGAAATGAAGCTCTGGTGAGTTGGAAAGAACATATAGATCACCCTTGCGCTTCCCTGTAATTATTGGTGTTCCTGTTTGTTGTTCCTTTATACAGAAGCCAACGTTAGTGGATTCACAAGTCACGGGAAACTGAGACGTTAGTTGGCTAATAGACAATAAGTTTCTTTTCAAATGAGGAACTAATAACACATCATGAAGGGATAAAGTATGTCCTTGTTGAGTGATTTTTGAATCTCCTAGAACAACGATTGGTAGAGAAGATCCGTCACCGATTAGGACTGAATCACCACCAATGTAATTGCGAATATTAGTTAGCATACCTTGTTTACCTGTCATATGGTTTGATGCTCCAGTGTCTGAAGTCCATTCTGTTTCAGCTACTGTGTTGTCAAGAGTGAGGGCAACAAGAGCTTGTGGGATGTCATCTTGATGTGTGGGTCGTTTTCGTATCCACCAGCATATTTTTGCAATATGTCCTGTCATGCCACAATATTGGCACTTTTCATCACGATATAGTTCTCTCTCAGTGGGTGTCATACGTCTTTCGCCAGGCGGTGGCGGTCGTTTTTGTTGGTTGTTTGATGAAGAGCCCAGAGAGTAGCCATGGCCTTGATCCTTTGGTTGTTGGGCTTGAAACCCTCTTCCTATGGATGTGAATCTTTGTTTGTTGTTGTGGTATTGTGTAGAGGATTGGTGGTGTTTCTGTTGTTGTGTTCCAAAGAAAGCCACATGGGCGCAAGAGTGTGGTTGGTACTTGGGTGATTTGAGAACCAGCTCCGTCTCTGATCTAGACCTTGAAGTTGAGAGATAAGATCAGAGTAAGATGGTCGTGGTGGCTTGAGCATGGTAGTGGTAAATGTTTCATATTGTGGTCCAAGGCTAGTGAGGAGATAAAATACTTTTTCCCTATCCGGAATTGGTTTTCCAATGGCAGTGAGACTGTCACACAGACTTTTGAATTTCTGAATATGTTCACCAACAGTTTTGTCATCGTCCTTCCTGAGGTATGTCACTTGTTGTCGAAGTGTGAATTCTCTTTCTTGAGAGTCTTCTGCGTAGGCATTTTTTAGAGCCTCCCAAACGTCTCTTGCTGTATCAGTCCCAATAACAAGACCTAAAGTTTCTTCTGAAAGTCTTCCAATTATCCATCCTCTAAGGAGCCGATCTGCTTTTCTCCAAGTAGTGTAGGCTTCGTTTATTTTGGGTGTGGATGTTTCTGTATTTGTGGAATCTGATATGGTGTATTTTGGTGGTGGAGATTCTTCATTGGTGAGATGTTCAAGCAAGTCTTGGCTTTCTGCAAGTGCCAGGGCTTGTTCACTCCAAAGTGGGTAATTTGTGGGAGTGAGTTTGAGAGTAATGAAATTCCCTACATTGAGTGAGAGGGAAGTCATGGCTGTTAGATGAGGTTTGGTTTTTTTTTTTTTGAAGGAGTGGTGTCGTGTGTTTGTGTTTACCTGTGTTCAATCCTGCTCTGATACCATAAAGAAAATCAAAGGAGAGTTGGCAGGACACATAAAACACGAACACAGATTCACTTAATGGGTATTTTTGCTTAAAAATAAAGTACAATCGGTTTTGGTATTTAAGCACTACTGCAATATGATACAGTGCATGATTATCTATAGAATGATATAATTTCCTACAGTTAAGCCGAGAGAGATTCTTGTGAAGAATATTCCGGAGCATGATTTGCATGATTAGGGTTTGCATGATCTGTATAATTATTCTAGTTTCCATTCACGGATGATTGCAAGATCAACTCAATTATCTTTCTGAGTTTCCTTACTGGCGCTGAACTATTTCCATTACAGAAGGTCCATCATGCAACGTCTTTCTATGGTTTAGGAAACTTCCATTTATAGCTTCGTTGGTTTGGTGAATCCCATGGAGCATGCCTGAGACTATGCTGACAGCTTGTGGTTTGAGTGCTTTTGGTTACTGCCGGAACCTTGCTGTCAATAATAACCAAATAGATGTTTGTAAAAACATATCTATGTCCGTGACGCCTTGAAATTTCATCTTACTCTAAATTAATTTGGTGTGGCTGATGATTGCATTTTATTTCACACAGATATGCACATCACACTTTTTTGAATTAGTGTTTTCTGTCTTATCTCTTTATTAGATAATCATCGTGTGCGGGTCTTGGCAAGATCTAGGCCAAAGGCGCTGTGAAGAAGGTAATTCACCAGTATTTATTTGAAGTTTGTTATCTATCTCTATATTCAGATGACTTTCTAATGTGAGGTGAAGATTAAAAAGTGGTTGGAACGTTCGGGCATAACTTATGTGCTTTGTTTTGTCCAAAAAAACTCTTCTTGGGATAAAATGAGAGAAGAGAATCTAAAAAGCACTTAAATTTCTCCCTGTTGTTCGTACTCCATATAATGAGCTAAAGAACCAATTTTTATCCCTGGGTTCGCAACCAAGTAAAATCGAGATTTCTCAAAACAAAGAATCATTTATCTCACCCAGCTAGAAGAACATCTGTTCTTCAATCTTCCCCCCTTTTCAGAACACTTTCATATACTTGTTGCTTTCAATCAGTAATACTTTCTTGATACAAGACTTGAACACATTAGTTCTTTCCTTTCTTCCTTCCATTTCCTTTTCTATTCTGAGTTCTCTCTCTTCTTGCTGATACAAACTCAAACTCTTCCTTTTCTTTAAAATTTCTTTATACACGTTGTGTTAGAGACCCAATTAGTATTGGGCCCAGATCCAAACAAGCCCAGAAGTACACAACTACACACATTTGAATACTCTAGAATGAGGGAAGATAATAAAAAGGTGGGTGAGGGGGAGAGACTAGGATTCGTTCGGTTATTCTCTTGTAAGCATTGTTACTAGCTTTAGGCTAGGGTTTACTAGCATTAGGCTAGGTAGTATTGTACAGAGAGTCGTATCTGGGAGTTCTTTGTTATTCCAGTTAATGCAATCCAACTCCAGTTCATATTATTCCTTTCTTCACTTCTGGTGCTTGAATATTTTGTGTTGCTTGCTGTTTTGGTCTCTTTTGTAGCCTATTCGAACCAGGTAGCTAACACATTGTAGTCAAAGATTTTCCAAGAACTGAAATAGCAGAGGAGCAAGAGTGGAAAAAGTACATTCAAGCAGGGGCGGGAACCAGAAAAATAAGTTAGGGGGGCGAAAAAATTTCGGTTGCACCTCGCACCAGTTCTACCGCACCTCTGCCTTAGCACCCGGCTACAAAGACATAGTTTCGATCAACCAAAAAGCTAAGCCAAAAAAGAAAAAATAACACTGTATAACATCATTCCATAAAGCAATCCGCTTGCTTGGCAGGTGAATGGTAACACTGATTTGTGTCAGAATATATACATACAAATTTAATTTCATGATTTTATCTAAAGACTATATGACAACGGGTGAATGGTAATATTGATTTTTTTGAACACTAGATTTAAGTAGCAAATAAATATTAAATTATACTCATTTACTTATGATCATATTATCGTTATTATTATTATATAATAATAACGATGATTATTTTTTAAAAATGCTAAGAACCTACTTTATTGTTTAACATAATGACCGGCCAAAAATGCTGACAACCAGATAATGATGATTTGATCCTACAACCTTTATAGGAATTGTGGTACAAAAAAAAATATACCACTAAATTTTCATTTAATAAACACTTACTATTTTTTGATTTATTATTCCACTTATATTTTGATTGGACGTTTAAAATTGAGAAATATTGTGTTCTGATTTCAGCCCACGATTTATTTTTTATTTGTAAAGCAATTTCGGCCCACAATTTCAAGCCCACAAACAACCCAATGACCATTTTATGAAAAATATCAAAATTGGTATGGCTGGGCATCGAACCCGAGTCTCAAATTGACCTGAATACACTACATTAACCAACATTCTACAATAAACTTTTCTCAATAGGCGGTATAAACATATATATATACTCGTTTTCTGGGGGGTGCGGCTGCCCCCCTGCGCACCCCCCTGGCTCCGCCACTGCATTCAAGGTTCAACAGCAGTCGTGAATTTGGCTGGGACGCCTACAAGCCAGAGATGGTCTCCTGGGGTACATTGCAAAATTTATTGAGATTTATCTTTCCATGAAATTATATCTTTAGATTGTGAAGAATCTGATGCTTTGAGGTAAGCCCCAATACGTTCGTATGTGAAATAATCTTGAAATGCAATGTTTTCAGATCAAGAAAGATATCCATGACAGCAGGGTGGGTTAAAGTCACTACAAAGGTTTTCCTAGTGCAACCCTTTTCAAGTTTATTTCTTAAGTTCCAAACTATATTGTGGTGAAGCGATGACATTAATCTTCTTCTATATGCTAATGTTCACCGAATACATTAAATTACATAGATCGTGGAGTTAGTAAACGATGAATTACGTCCCAAGGTTTTGATCAGTTCAACTGCCGTTGGCTTCTATGGTATGTTTTCCAACATTGATTTTTGCTGCATTCTCAGTAGGCAGTTTGCGAGAGCCATTTTTTTCCTATTGAAGTTACTTGTGATAAACAATATTATTTTGGTAAAGCAACCAAATTACATTCTTATACTGACAGGGGCCGAGAGAGCTGGCAAATTCAATGCAATTCAGGGGTGAAACTTGATTTTTAGAAAAATTACACAAAAATATCATTTTGTTTTTGTTTGAGAGGAGGCGATCTCCCAACACCCCCACCCCCCTCTTCACCCTTATTCTGGGTTCACCCGTGCCTGTCGATGATTTCTTCGGGAATGTGTGAAATGCTTTAGTTGTGTATTAAGTGCTTAGTGGTGGTTTCTTCCTACTTGATTGAATCAGGCAGAAGTGAAACACGTGTATTTGATGAGCAAAGTCCATCAGGAAATGACTATCTGATACTAACTTTTATTATTAGTGTAATATTTGGAATCTGAATCTTCAACTACTTTGAAATCGATAGGTCATTTTCCGTTTTTATGTGTCAAGTATTGCATGTCATCTATAAATATGGTCTCAGTTGAAATTGTTTTACGGTTCGGAAGCTGCTGCTCGGAGTGTTCATAAAGATGTTAGACGAGTGCAGACAAGAACCGGCATTGTAATCGGGAAAGAGGGTGGTGCTATGGGTGCAACCTATCATCTTGAGACCTTTTTTGTCAAAGAAAAATACTTTCAATATGGGGGTTTAAAGCAGATCCAGCGCTTTATATTTCATTCTTCAATCCTTGATAATTCTATAAGTCAGTTGATAACATATTGACCTTCTTTCGACTCTCTGCGGCTAAAATGATACCTCTATTTATGATGTTTGCTGGTGGACCGCTGAGCCGTGGAAATCAGTGATAGTGTGAATGTCACCTGGTGTAGCAATTTGCTCAAAATTTGGAAGAGAGAATTTCCATCATTTGTTTTCAACCAGAATCGGACAAAAAACTTGTACATTTTATAAAGTATTTTAATTTGAATTTTTGTTTATCACCTGGCCTGTAGACTGTAATTGTTTAATTACATCAATCAATGCAATCACAACATATGTAATAAACATTAAACTAAACAATTACATCAT
Organism: Haberlea rhodopensis; assembly: GCA_907163345.1. Taxonomy (NCBI): domain Eukaryota; kingdom Viridiplantae; phylum Streptophyta; class Magnoliopsida; order Lamiales; family Gesneriaceae; genus Haberlea; species Haberlea rhodopensis. The sequence goes on from CAJQUN010001798.1 coordinate 42,857, forward strand.
ATGTAATTGTACTAATTACATCACATGTAATTAGAGTCACAATAAAGTAATTTATTCTATGCGTTTTCCCCACTATCGCATCGATTATGGAAAATAAAATTAACAAATTAAATAAAACTATTTATCTTAATTTCTAATTAATGAAATGTTCAATAAAGTGGTAAAATCTCTATTTTACCTTTCAATCATCATATTAATCAAAAATAAAATTAACAAATTAAATGAAACATTTTCATTTAATTTCCAATTAATTAAATTTTTATTTACTTGGTAAAATCACTATTTTACCTTTTAATCATAATAATAATCGAAAATAAAATTAACAAATTAAATGAAACACTTTCATTTAAATTTCAGTTAATTAAATTTTCAATTACTTGGTAAAATCACTATTTACCTCAAATCATAATATTAGCCAAAATAAAAATAAAAAATTAAATGAAACATTTTCATTCAATTTTCAATTAATTAAATTTTTAACTAATTGTAAAATCTCCATTTTACACTTAAATTAAAAATCATATTTTTAAAAATTAAGTATTATGATTATTATTTCAAAAATAATATCCGGATAAAACATCTAAAATGACCAAAATAATTTATGGACTACAAACCAATTTGAATCCAAAAATTAAAAAATGCAACTTCAACCCAAAAATACCCTCATTTTTCGGATTTATCAAAAATAATTTTTTTTTTCCGAAATACTGTTCATCATCACTTCAAAAACGAAATTAGGGTTAGGGTTAGGGTTGAGCCGCCGCCTCTAGCCATTTTCCCAAAATAAGCGCGCCGCCGTCACCAGCCAGTTCCTCGCGCCGCTTGCAACAAGTTTACAACCGGTGCAATCGCTTTGTACCGCGCGCCGTTGCAACACATTTGCAACAGGAGCGATTGCAGTAGGAACAAGCCACTTTGAACGTCGCCTCGTCCTGGCCGCGATTATCCCTGTGCGCCGTTGGATAAAGCCATCGTGCTGACCTTCGCAGGCCGCACATGGTGGCGGAGACACGTGCGCCACCGCGCAAGGTCTGCTGTGTGCGCCATAGCTCCATGGAAGTTACAATCGAACGTTGGAAACAAGCAGAGAATAATTCTCCGAGATCCGCTTTTCCAACCATGCGTGGTTTAACATTTCTATGTTTTTCCGGATTCAAAAGTTTACGAAATCTCAAACACGATCAGTTTGATTAGAGAAACAATCTAATAAAATTAATCATCAAAAATATGAATCAAAGCGACAACCGGCTAGGATACCACTGTTGGGTTTCCGTACCCCGACGCCAGATCAAACGCAGCGGAATAATCAATAAACAGATCTGACCCGGGAACGGATGATCGCGCCTGATCATATATTAGCATGAAGACATCATAAAATGCACGAAAAGAGATTACCGATAACAACGAAATCAATCTGATGGCGATGAATGTATGGAATGAATGAGTCTCTCAACTAGAAGACATATTTATAGAGGTCATTAAGAACTAATGAGCTTTGGGTGCATAAAGCCCAATAGGCCAACTTTTGGCTTACAGGGCATATATGCTAACATCAATAACTGGAGCCACAGGGCCTATTGGTATAAGATTGGTGCAAAAATGCATGCAGGTATATTCGTTCCATATCCATTTCACAGTTATCTCTAAGCTGGCAACAACACTAAACTCGATAAATGCTTATCCTATACTTGCAAGAAATTGGAAACTAACTGATAAACTAAGAAAATCAAAGGAGAGTTGGCAGGG
>CAJQUN010001799.1:0-44591 GCA_907163345.1 Haberlea rhodopensis
TGCAAATCCACTTAGACCAATGCCACTCTTATGATCAAAACTCCTAGTCTTACAACTCCACCAACTGATGTCATATTTACAACTGAGGAACATTGTAATACCATTGTCCCACATTGGTGTGGATGAAAATAAAGTGATTTATAAAGGCTTACAACAGACTATTATAGCAACTTGGGTTAACCATTTCGTAGAGCGAGGACGAATACGAGTAGTAGTGTTGCTATAGGAGCTCATTGTACAGTCGCGCTTGCGCGGGCCTGGGCCTGGGCCGGGGCATGACAGAATGGTATCAGAGCCGGTCACCAGCAGAGAAAACACCGGGAGATAAGTGCTATGCAGGCAAACATGCGTGGGAGCCACCTCTTGAGCCTAAAGGGGCAAAGTGCACGTGCGTGGGGGCCAAATACCAATTTGAACTAGTTATTGTTGTCAATTTTTTGTGTTTTTTTTTTGTTTTTTTTATTATAGAAATTAGTTGCCCATGAATAGAAATATTGAATTTTATTTTTTAATACTGGAAAGTGGAAATGTTTGATTAAAACATTGTGTAGATAATTTTATGATGTAGTGTGATTCATTTCATTTTATGATCATTTTTTGGAATCAATAGTACACTGGAAAATGGAATTGTTTGATAAAACAAATTGGATTTATTTAAAATGATTTATTTAACAATTGTTTTAAATATTTTGTGGAGATTTAAAATATGACTAATGAAATTTGATGTAGGTTATTGATATAATGTCAAGTGAGCATATCCTCAAACGTGCAAAATCGAAGTTAACTCTTCACCAATTTTACAACAAAGCAATGATGATCGTCAAAGAGTGCAATTGATTCTTCATCAAATATTGATGTCCCATCTCCTCTTGAAGTTGAAAAATTCATATTCCATCAAATACTTGTGGTCCGTATGTGAAACGTGATCCCGGATTACGTTCATCAATATGGTCCTATCTCGTTGAAATGCATTATGATATTAGAAAGGAGTATATCAAAATGGGACCATGTCAACCTAAAGTAAGTATCCACGTATTGCATATGCAAAACAAAAATCGACATTTTCAATATACTTGGTTTGGACAATTTCCAAGGTTAGAGTACTCAATAGCAAAAAATAGTGCATTTTGTTTTCCATGCTATATTTTTGATAGTTGTTCCTCGAAGTATGTCACATTTACCCGTGAAGGATTTCAAGATTGGAAGAGAGTTAAAGAAAAGAATAAATGTCCATTTGCACGACATGAAGGCAACCATGATTCACTACATAAAGCTGCTATGGCAAAGTGGCATAACTTGATGAACAAATATCACATTGACAAGGTTATGGATAAGGTATCTTCTCAAGAAATTCTCAATAATCGATTGCGACTTAAGACTTCAATAGAAAGCATGAAATGGTTAGCTATGCAAGGGTGTGCCTTTAGAGGTCATGACGAATCCACACATTCTACTAATTGTGGAAATTTCATTGAATGATAAAGCTGCAAGCAAGAGCTAATGAAGAAATCGCTTCACTTGTCCTGGAAAACGCTCCTCACAATGCCAAGTACACATCTTCTAAAATTCAAAAAGAGCTTTTGCATATTCTTGTCAACAAAGTGCGAAATATGATCCGTGAAGAAGTGGGGGATGCCAAGTTTTATATTCTTGTTGATGAAGCTCTTGACGAATCTAATATGGAACAAATGGCCATTATTCTGAGATATGTGGATTGTAAGGGTTTTGTTAGAGAACGTTTCTTTGAAGTTGTTAATGTGAATGGCACAAATGCATTGCCTCTCTTAAAAAGATATATGCAATGTGCTTTCTCATTACAACCTTTTGATTGAAATATGCGGGGTCAAGGATATGATGGAGCTAGTAATATGCGAGGTGAATGGAATGGATTACAATCATTATTTCGCAAAGATTGTCCTTGTGCCTATTATACATTGCTTCGCTCACCGTTTACAACTTGCTTTAGTTGTGGTAACCAAAGAAGTGCATGAGGTGTGGTTATTCTTTTCAAAATTGAGTGTCGTTGTCAATTTTTTGGATCTTCTTTCAAGCGTCATTGTGAGCTAAAATCTGTTCGAGAAGATGAAACTATTGATATTATAGCTTCAGAGGAACTTAAAACCAGTACATGGGCTAATCAAATTCGTACTTTACAACGAGCTGGAGTTACTTGTTGGAGCTCACATTTTGCTTCTGTTAGTAATTAGTTGATATGTTTGGTGCAACTTGTATCCTTCTTGAAAGAATGATTGATGATGGACTCATTAGTACCATCCGTGGAGAAGCTAGAAGCATTTATAAAGAAATGATGTCATTTGAATTGTGTTTATCTTGCACTTGATGAACGAAGTTCTAGGAATCTCTAATATTCTTTGTCAAGCATTACAAATGAAATCTCAAGACATATTAAATGCAATCAATTTAGTCTCATCAACCAAGATATTGCTTCAACGGTTACGAGAAATTGGATGGGAGAAATTTCTAGAAGACGTCGTGAAGTTTGTGAAAGGTATGAATTTATTTATTTAATAATCATTTAATTTTCATTTTTACAAGATATATATTATATGATGATAATGTTTTTTTTTTTTGGAAAGGTATCACATTGAGATGCCTAGTATGAGTGCTCGATATATGGAAGGCACAAGACGTTTCTGTCAACAGAAAAATGATATCATAGTTGAGCATCATTATCACATTAGCATATTCAATGTTGTGATAGATTTTCAATTGATGGAGTTGAATATAGATTCACTGAAGAAACAATGGAACTCCTAACTCTCAGCTCAGCTTTGGATCCTATCAATGGATTCAGATCATTTAATATTGAGGATCTCTGTACTCTTGCCCAAAAATTCTACCCTCAAGATTTTCAAGATTTTACTCGAATGGAAGTAGATATTTTGAGAAGACAGTTGGAACATTATGAGTATGCTGTAGTTCATCACGCAGATTTTCAGAATATTGGTTCACTTTCTGAGTTATGTCAAGTATTGGTTAAAACTAGAAATTTGAACACTTCATTTTTATTGATAGATTGATTCGCCTAGTATTGACTCTTCCAGTTTCAACGGCAACTACAGAGAGAGCATTTTCAGCAATGAATCTTGTTAAGACATCACTTCGCAATAAGGTGGACAATGATTTTCTTGCAGATTGCTTGGTTGTTTACATTGAACGAGAGTTTGCTGATTCAGTAGATGTTGAATTCATAATAGATGAGTTTGATGAGAAAGTGTCGTAGAGTAAAACACACTATTACCAAAATTGTTTGATTGCATTTCATTGCATTATATATTTCTTATCCTTTTGAGTTAATCGTTTGTATAATGGTTGAAATATTATTCAATATAAAATGCTGAATTTATTATTTATTGTGAGCCCATTAATTTCTTTTATCAGTGATTTTTTTAGCATAAAAAATTATGAGGAAAAAAGTTTAGCCCCCCAATATAAAATGCTGGTTTCGCCCCTGCCTGCGGGGCAAAGTGCTACATGACAGGAGCCACCCCTTGAACCTGTAGTAGCCACCTCTAGATTCCCGGTGCCGGTGGATCGATGAGTTAGGTCGCGACGAGGACGTCGCGTTTTAAAAGGAGGGGTAATTGTAATAACCTTGTCCCACATTGGTGCAAGGAGGGGTAATTCTAAAGGAGGGGTAATGGACTATTATAGCAACTTGGGTTAACCATTTTCGTAAAGCGATGACGGATACGAAGTAGTTGCTATAGGAGCTCACTTTGCAGTAGCGCTTGCACGGGCCTCGGCCCGGGGCGTGACAAACATATTTGTGTATTCTTTACTATCTATGCAAAGACATTGTGTAGACAAGATGTCTCTCGGTTACAACAAACACTCATATATTAAGTTGACTTTATAATGAATATAGTGTATTGTGTTGGCACAAATAATCTCTTAATAGACTTGATATTGATTGGAAAGCGGTGCCTAATCTTATGTGTGCTATCATTTAACAGATATGTTTTGAAACTCTGCATGGTTTGAATTGCATCGGGTTCTTTATATTATAGCGTTCAATTTGAGTTGTCGATTAGATACATAAATATTCCTGTTGGAATTATTTGTACGTTTTTTACTTTCACAATGGTCATATTTAGGACTAAAAGATTGAAAAAGATATTCATAAACTCAGATGAATAATGAATGCACTTCCACAAATAGATTATGTTGACGAATACAGTTTTTATGCACTGAAAATGGGCCAGTTGCTGGCCTTGGCCTTGCTAGCCTTTTCAGCCATGGCGCCGCTGTTTCTCCTTACCTCTCCAATTGCACCAATCTGCAAGCCCCGGATCTCTCCTCCAACTCCATCACAGGCCCGATTCCTACAGGCCTCCAATATCTAGTCAATCTAACAAGTCATGAATCTCTCATCCAACCTCCTCTCAAGTGAAATCCTGCAGCAATTGGGGCTTTGCCCTCACTTAAGCGTCATCGATCTGCAAGATAATCAAATATCGGGATCGATTCCGCAGCAGCTTGGGCTCCTGGTGAGACTCTCGGTTTTCGATGTGACGAACAACAAGCTATCCGGGCTAATACCCGCTTCATTGGCTCACCGAAGCAAGGTAACAATGATCTTTACGGCTACCCACCACCGTTGACGAACAAAAGGCTTCTGATTGTGGAGATTCTGGGGGGCAGGCTGGGGAGTGGGTTCATCAGTTTAGTGCTGAGTTTTACAGTTGTTTGCATATGATTGAGGGTTTCGGAGCAGAAATGGTGGTTGTGGAGGAAGTGGTGGTGGAAGAATGAAGATCGAGGGATGGAAGAAGAAACACTTAGTTTTAGTGAGGGTATTGTTGGTATTTCTTGATTAAAAAACACCAAAATAAGCGTATACTCATAATTTCGGACACGGGAGGCGTGTGAGCTAATTTTTTAAATGATGGAGGACATTTTAGCCATTTGATTGTATTAGCTAGTTTAACATTTCACAGGGGGCACATGCTATGAGCCCGTCAAATTTACTTTATCGACTATTGTCTGCAACTCAGTTGTTCAATGTCTGTCCATGTTGGTCATTCTCTATTCAGCTGTCATGTGTACATCTGTTCTTCATCTATTCTGCTCTGTTGATGACTTTGTTGGTGTGCGTTAGTTCAGCTCTACTTGTTGTTGCAAAAGCTTGGTTGAGTACTTATCTGGTTTGGTTATGCAGCTGGACTAGTCGCATCAGCTTGGTCGAGTCAATTGAGCTCCACTAGTCAGTTAGTTTCCAATTCTGCTCAAGCCTTGTTGAGCCACCAGTTGGTCCGGATTTATCAATAATACTGATCACACAACTGATCTAGTTTCAGTTGGCCTGGTTTTCACTGACTTGGTTGACCAGTTCTGCTAGTCATTTCAACTGTCCTGACTGCTCTGGATGCTTTATCCTTCCGACTACACTGATATGCTCTGGGTGATCATCAACCTTATTGCATACTTGATAAATATATCAGCAACACAATAACAAGTTATGTTAATATCAAAACCAAGATTAATCGGGTTCATTGAACCCAAAACAATGACATGTATTACAGGCTAGCTAGCAGAAGAACAAATAAGATACTTTTGAATGGAGCCATGTTTGAGAGATTTGTCTTGGGTAATATTTAACCATTATTATTTTATATGTGTCTCAGGTATGTCTCAAGCATTTAGAATGATGTGTGTATTTATTTTGATTCAATTTGGTGTGTGCATGTTTTATCTGGTGGTTGCAGATGAGATATTTACATTATTGTAATTTTAATATTGTAATTACAAGTAATAATGATTTTCTGCTCATTTTAAATGTAATTTTTAACTCGTTTTCTGTTATAAAAGTAATGCTAATCAAATTATATGTTAATAATTATTAGGAGTTGCGAGCTTCACAAACAGAAACTGTTTAATAATATTTCAAATCTTTTTAGACATTCCCAACCTCATTTCATTGTTGAAGTATTCAATAATATAGGAATCTGATGAACATTTCCAACCTTATTCATTCTTCATGCTTGATACATTTTAGGAATGAGAATTCTCAATCCTATTAGAATTCTTATTTCTCTTCATGAGAAAAGTCATTCCCTCCATCTACTTTGGAATTACATATTCCCATTTCTCCATTTTATTTGTTTTGATAAGATTAACCTTGATTATATTTATATTTCATAAAAGAGTCTTCAACCTAAACCTTAACATGTCCTAATAATAATAATAATAATAATAATAATAGAACAACAACAACAATAATCACAACAACAATAATAATAGATGTACTTGTCTACAAAAATGTGGGCTTTTCACGAGATGTTAACTGGTTGAACCTTGACAGAATTCTTGATCGATGACGGATATTAATCATAATATTAATAACATAATAATAAAAATAATCATACTGATAATCGTAATATTAAATAATAATGAATTAAACTATAATATAACAATAAATTAACAAAAATAATAATAATTGTTAAGTCAAAAAGTTTGAAAAAAAAGTGGTCGGCCAAATTTCTTTTATTTAATTGGTGAAGACTTTGAGCATTTGGCCAATCACGCGTGAAGACAAATTTGGCTAATTTTTCATGAAGAATTATCTATAAATAGTTGTGTAATTCATTTAGTAAAATTACACCTAAAATTGTAGAGAGAAAAAACAACACAGAGTGCAATCAGAGTAAAAATACTAGTGGGAGAAAATGGTATATAATTTTCGGAGTGTTTTTCAGATTGAGTGTTGTAGGTGTTGTAAACACTTGTATATTTTTCTTCAATAAAAGATCTGCAGCAGCCCGTGGACGTAGGCTTATTTTTGCCGAACCACGTAAATCTCGTGTTTTTTTATTTCGTATTTATTTTTGCTCCCACATATCTGACAAAAGAAAATATGGCGTTATTTTCCCAACAACTGGTATCAGAGCTAGATTGTTAATTTTGTCAATTTTTTTGGGCGAGTTACCATTCATGTGAATAACGAATTTCTTGAATAGTAAATTTGTGAATAGTAGAATTTGGTCAGTGATATCAAATTCGTCCACATCAGTGTTTTTCAATAACACGGTGATTTTCAAAAATTGTCAAAACAACAATCCGGTGGGAGTCAGGTTCGAGTGGTAGTAATGGCGGCAGATGAAGGAAAAATGAATATTGAAAGCTCAATGGTTCAGACTTTGGCTTTTGAAAAATGCAAATAGAAGACTATATGTACAAAAAAGGCATTTATCAACATCTCTCGGGTGTGAAGCCAGAAGGCATGAAAGATGAAGAATGAGCTCTTCTAGATAGAAAAGTCTTTGGAGTTATCCGATTGACATTGTCACGCAACATTGCTTTCAAGTAGCAAAAGAAAGACCATGTCGGGTCTTATGGCGGCTCTTTCAAGCATGTACAAGAAGCCACCAGCTTCAAACAAAGTCCATTTGATGAGGCGGTTGTTCAATTTGCGGTAGAAGGGGGATCGGCAGCTCACACCTCAATGAACTCAACACAGTGACAACCCAATTGAGTTCAGTTAAAACAAATTTTGATGATGAAGTACGAGCATTAATACTTTTGTCTTCCCTACCGGAAAGTTGGAATGCTACTGTCACAGCTGTGAGTAGCTCATCGGGAAGTAATAGGTTGAAATTTGACGAAGTTTGTGATCTGGTTCTCAATGAAGAGACCAGACGGAAAGATTCAAATGAATCATCAACCTCTTCAGTATTACATACATAGTCAAGAGGTAGAAGATCAAGCAAAGGAGGTGGACGTGACAAACAAAAGGACGGGAGGTCCAAATCTAGGAATCCCCCAATTCTCAGAACTCAAAGACTATCGAGTGCTGGAAATGCAGGCAACCCGGACATTAAAAATTCGATGCAAAAATGCACCGAAGAATCAGGAGGCGAAGGTAGAAGCAAATGTTGCTTCTAGAGATGATGCATTAATATGCTCTTTAGAGTGCAAGGAAGAGTCTTGGGTGTTAGACTCCGGAGCATCATTCCATGCTACTTCGCAAAGAGAACTCTTAAAGAAATATGTCCCTGAAAACCTTGGTAAAGTCTACCTTGGTAATAAACAATCTTGCGAGATTGTTGTCAAAGGTATCATAAAGATTAAGTTGAATGGGTCTGTATGAGAACTGAATGATGTCAGGCATATTCCCGATCTGAGAAAGAATTTAATCTCAGTTGGCCAGTTGGCCACTGAAGGTTATACAATCTTTTATGGTGATACTTGGAAGATCTCAAAAGGTGCAATGATAATTGCTCGAGGCAACAAGAATGGTACTCTTTACATGACAGCAGGAGCACGTTGTTCAATTACAGTTGCAGCAGACACAGAAAGTCCTACTCTGTGGCACCAGAGACTTGGTTGAGTGAGAAAGGAATGAATGTTATTCACTCAAAGGGGAAACTTCCGAGTCTTCAGTCAATTGATATTGACATATGTGAAGGATGTATTTTTGAAAAGCAGAAAAGAGTTAGGTTTCAGACAAGTAATCAGTACATCCAAACACCCTTAGGTTTGAATAGTCTTAGGGATGCCCACTCCAAATCTGTTGTGGTGTTTTGACTCTAATGCAATGGAGGGACATCTATTTATGAGATAACACGTTATTTGGACTGCTTCTCCCCAGAATTCACGAGATGGGCCAGCATCACAAAGCATGATCCTCACTTTTTCTAGTATAGTTGTTCATCCTCTCCTCTAACCCATTTTGTTGTGATGTTCCAGCCATAGTTATGTGTCTTGCTATTCCTTCATTCTTACAAAACTTGTTGAACTTGTTTGAACAAAACTCTAATACATTATATGTTCTAAGCTTCTTCACCATTCTACCAGCTTGTTTCTCAACAATGTTCTTCCAGTCTTGGAATGCTTGGAATGTCATATCTTTGCTCTTTAGGGTAGTAACCCAAACTTTCCTAGAGTGGTCATCAATTATGGATATATGAAGTACCTAGCTCCACCCTTCGTTTCTGGACGGCCCCCACAAGTCGGAGTGGATATAGTCCAACATTCCTTTGGTCTTAAAAGTTGAAGCCTTAAACTTGACTCTGCAACTTTTACCAAGGATACATGCCTCATAAAACTCCAGTTCAACTAACCTCGTTCACTAACGTGCCCTAGTCTAAGGTGCCACAGTTTGGTTGTATCTTGATGCCCTATTATTGTATCTAGACTACCAACAATGGTTTTTCCTTTTAAGATATATAAACCATTCTCTAGTGCTTCTCATAATCATCAAGGACCCCCGGTATACTTTCATTACTCCAGATTATATCCTGACATTGAACCCACTAAAATCAAGCATTCCAACTGATAGCAGGTTTCTCTTCAAGTCAGGTACATGCCTGACTCCAGTAATGATCTGTTGGCATCCTTCGACCATTCTTATCCCGATGTTTCTCATGTCCATGATTTTACAAATCTTGTTATGTCTTAAGAGTACATAACCAGTTTTATCTTCAATTAAGTCATGGAACCATTCCATCTTAGGGGACACGTGAAAAGAACAATCGGAGCTCATTCCTTCACTCGAGTTTGATTGATATAGCGGCCAATAACACATCAGCAGACTCATACCCATCGCTTGCTACCGCTGCATCTCCACTTTCCTTGTTCCTTTCTTGGTATCTTTTCTTCCTATCAGGACAATCTTTCTTGAATGGCTTCTTTGTGACATATGAAGCATTTTCATTTCCCTCTAGACATAGAACGAGATCGGTTTCTTGGATTTCTTGTGTCTCTTTTGGCAGTTCTTCCTTTAGCCATTAAAACTTCGCCATTAACATCCTCATTTGTCTCATGCTTCCTTTGCAATTCTTTCGAATTTAAAGCTGACTTGACTTCCGTCATCGTAAGTGTTTGTTTGCCATATAACATAGTATCCACAAAATGTTCATATGGCTTTGGTAGAGTGTTCAGCAATAGGATGGCTTGATCTTCTTCTTCAACTTTGTTATCAATGTTCTTGACGTCCAAGATGATTTTGTTGAAATCATCCATATGTTTTCTAATGTCTTTCCCTTCTTCCGTATGGATGGTGTACAACGATTTCTTCAAATACAACCGATTTGCCAGTGATTTCTTGAGATAAACTCTCAGGTTTTACCCACAAATTTAATGTTGTCTCTTCTTCAGCAACTTCCCGCAAGACTTCGTCTCCTAGACTCAACAATATAACACTGTGAGCCTTTGAATCAAGAATGGCCTTCTTTTCGTCTGTTATCGCAGTCAATGCTTTTTGATTTATAGCCTCTGCCAGGCCATGATGCACAAGAAGCGCTTTCATCTTGATCATCCAGAGACTGAAGTCGTTTATCCCCGAGAATTTGTTGATGTCAAACTTCGTTGTTGCCATTGTTGAAGAGTCTGGCTCTTGATACCATCTACTGTGTTATGTATTACCAGAAATCAATAATAATCAGACACAAGAACCATTTGAATCCAAAACGTTATGTATAAGTTTCTTGAAGAATGATCACAACAATAAATCAAAATATGAATTAGCATGAATCAAGGAAAGAGCTGAAAGTATTTGCACAAGAATTATGTGATTCGTTCGATGAAACTACTCCATGGCAGCAGCACCAGGCAAAATGAATTCCACTATAACAATCTGATCGAGAGTTTGATGCACAGATGAACATAAAGTAAAGTCTCTCTCAAAATGAACATAACACATGTATTTATACATAGAGTACATCATTGCAGTTGTAACTGCCAACTTGATCTAATTGTTCTCTAATTGTACATGCTCCCTCTTCAATCTTCTTGCTTCATAGTGTCTATAATTCTCCAGAATCAGGACAAATATGCAACAGTAGCAAAAGTTATTAAAAATTGGATTTCCTACGTTCAAGCAAGGGCGGATGTATGTTAGGGCTCATCTGGGCTACAGCCCGTGAACTTATACTTCACCGGGTGGAAAGCAAACACCTCAAAGCCAGCTGAGTGGCTTATCATGGAGGAAGTGAAGACGTAGAGCTTCACAACGCCGAATGCATACAAACTTTTCTCCGAGAATCCCTCCATGGATTAGCCAACTTTGGAAGGTCGTAAGTAATTTGGAATTATTTTTTAATGATGGGTGTGATCTTTTTTTATGTATAGCGTCAGTTTTATTCTCAGTTTTTCTATGTTTGTTTGTGGGTTAAGTCAATTTTGATTAAATTTTGTGATGGGAATTGATTGGTTATTACATTCTGCATTGGTGCATGGGTGAATTTGGCGAAAATGGTAATGGACTTAAGTTGTTTGATTAAATGACTATGAGAGGTTGTTACTGTGAGATCTTCCTTTATTTTTATTGGTCTTTTTTTACGGATGAAGAATCATAGTTAATGTTAACCGACTTGAAGCTTAACTCTGCTTAATTGATGTAAAAGAGTATATTTTGTCTACATTTGCCAACAATATAAGCTACAATCATGGATTTAAATTTTTTGTGATGCATTTCTTTGTATAACAGTCTTTATGTTTCTTTTTACTTAAATATTCTACTATGTTGGTTTGAACTTCTATGCTTCGTTTCCATTAATTCGTGTTATGATATTCTTTGTTTCTATATTTTATTTTGCGATGTTTTATTATTATTATCATTGTCCATGATTCAACCCATTATTCTTGTATGATCAATCCCTTGAGACATATTAATGAGCTTCGAGCTGTAGTTGAACCATAGTGTAAGAGTTATTTGATGCTTTTCCTTATGCTTCTTAATGATTATTGTTACTCAACCACATGAAGTTTATTTGTATATATACTATATGCAAAAGAGATAACAAAGAAGCCAAGCTCTAAAGGCTTGCATGTTATACCTCAAGCAGGGAAATATTGGCCTATGTTGGGTGTACTGTTGCACTTAGGACATGGTCGTCCTAGTTGTTATTGGACTAATATGGATGATATTTATAAACTAATGCGTGTGTATCAGCAAAGAGATGACATCACAATTAAGCATCATTATCGCGCTTTGATATGTTCTATGCTACAATAAATTTATTGTCATATATACATGTGTTTACTTTACTTTGCCAGCCTAGGGTAGATTCCAATCCTGAATTCGCCCTTGCGTTCAAGGTGTCTAAGTCGGAAAATAAACCTTTTAAAATTGCATGAAGTTTAGCCGGAATTATTCTTGTCTTGTGAGAGTTTTTAGCCGAGATATATACTTGTCTTGTCTGGTTTTTTACTTCTGTAAGAATTTTTTTTAATATTGCATATGCATAGATATTATTTAAAATTTTCAAATTTAATATTATTTTATTTCGCAAAAATTCTACATCGGTCACTGAATATTATATCCAATTAGTCAATAACTTTCCCTAGTTTGTGCTGAAAATATAATTAACAACAATACGATGTCAAACTTTTAAATAGTAAATCAAAAGAAATAATTGTTTTTTTTTCTACTGATGCCATCAGAATTGTTGAGTTTATATCTCAACACACTAGTATACTGACTGGATTTGGGCCAATACATCTTCACCCTTGTCCCGGTGCCCGACACTTTCGTGCACCCAATACGTAAGATTATTATTTTATGGTTTTTGTAAACATTGTGTGACAGGAAACCTTGATAATTTATTGTCATTTTTGTTGACTTACATGAAATTTTAGTTCAATATTCACGGCCTAAAACTATGATCTTTCTAATTCTTATACAAATGCCGACAAACGGCTTTCAAACTCACCACTCTAGAAAATTAGAGCCCCACTCTTTTCCACAAGATATTAAGGATTGCGAATATAACTAACCATTGACAAATAAGTAAAGTCGTCTTTCTTTATAATAAATGGGAACAAATATCAACATAATTATTTTAAAATATATTTTTTTATTCTTGGTCGCTTAAATTTGTAATAATCTCATGGTGTGAAACCAATTATGCTTGGCAATTCCTAACCTGTCATATAAATCATGCACGCAACACTTACGTCTTGGGTGTGAAATCATGTTTAATGCCCGAATTTTTATGATGTATTGATTTATGTTCAACTTGAGAGAAGATTAAGATCAAGGCTGCTTCATCTTCAGTGTTTCCTATAAATACCCGAAAAAATAAATAAATAACATAAGCCTCCCTCGCAAATCTAAACGCGAAAGTCGCCCATTTCTATAGTTTAATTTTAGCCATGCTTCTTCTTCTTCTTCTCGTCCTACTATCTTTTTCAATATTTTTCCTTTTTAATCTTTTAAAACACAAAAACATAAAAAAAAACTGCTCTCCTCCCACCAGGTCCAAAAGGACTCCCGTTAATCGGAAACCTACATGAATTCGATCCTGCTCGTCCCCACTTGTGCCTCCATGATCTTTCAAAAAAGTATGGCCCCCTCATGTTGATGAAATTCGGTTGTAGACCCGCCATTGTAGTTTCTTCAGCAAGAGTAGCCAAACTAGCCCTAAAAAACAATGATCTGGCGCTATCAGGAAGGCCACAACTTATTAGCTTAACAAAACTTACTTACGGTGGCTCAGATATTACCGTATCTTCATACAATGACACATGGAGGGAACTGAGGAAAATAGCCCTCCTTCATCTGTTAGTGTTAAGCAGGTGGTTTCGTTTGGACCCATCAGAAAATATGAAGTTTCTTGCATGATTGAAGATATTATCAAGAAATCCAATTCGAACGAGTTGATAAACTTGAGCAGCGCCGTCTTCTTGTTAACTAATGGCTTTATATGTAGAGCTGGATTTGGGAAAAAGTACGACGGCGAGGGACAAAGAAGGTTCGGTGAACTTTTCAAAAAAATTCAAGAAATGCTAGCAGGATTCTTTGTGGGTGATTATTTTCCTTTAATGGGTTGGATTGACAAATTAAGTGGAATGAATTCCAAACTAGAGAAGGTTTTTAGGGATTTGGATATGTTTGTTCAAGAACTTATAGATGATCATCTTGATCCAAAGAGGCCTGAATCGATGAATGGTGACATTCTAGATCTCTTGATTAGTTTGAAACAAGACCAAGCCACTTCACTTGAATGGGACAACATCAAGGGAGTCCTCATAGTATGAATCCAATCTTTATCAACACTCCTATTGAAAAAACATATTTTATAGCTTGCTGTCCAACAATCTTCTTGGATTATACATGTTATACTAGGAGAGATCAGACTAAAACTAACCCTTTAAATAGTACTACTTTCTACGAGTACTGACTAGCTATTATGTGATTATAGGACATATTTGTAGCTGGAACAGACACAAGTGCAGTGGTGATAGTTTGGGCAATGACAGCTCTGATGAAGACGCCCCATGCAATGAAGAAAGCACAAGAAGAAGCCGGAACTTAGTAGGAGACAAAGGTGCCATAGATGAAGATGATATTCAAAATCTTCCTTATCTAAAAGCAATCATCAAAGAAACATTAAGATTGTTTCCTCCAGCTCCACTCTCAGTCCAAGGGAAACCATAGAAAAATGCACCATAGATGGATATGAAATCCCACCAAAGACCTTAGTGTATATGAATATTTATGCAATCGGTTTAGACCCAGAATACTGGGAAAATCCGAGTGAATTCATCCCTGAACGATTCTTGAACAGTACTATTGATTACAAAGGGCAAGATTTCGGGCTGCTTCCATTTGGATCCGGACGAAGAGGATGCCCAGGAATTAATCTAGGAATCACAATGGTGGAGATTGCACTTGCCAATCTTCTTTATTCCTTTGACTGGGAGTTGCCCCATGGAATGAAGAAAGAAGATATCGACATGGAGACGTTGCCTGGAATTAATAGTTGCAAGAAAACGGATCTTTGCCTTGTTGGAAAAAGCTATGTATATAATTAGTAAAATCATGTGAATCATATAGACAATTTTCATAATAAGTTTTACTTATACAAATAAAATTCTACAAGTCTTGTATCTTATCAACAAAATAAATGCTGAGTAGAGACGATCATGTTGCAACATTCGGCTTCAGTATGTTTGGTAATTTCTTAATGCTCATAAGCTTGTTTCTTTTTACATCTATGAGTGTACAATGTAAAATCTTATAACCTGTATGTATTACTAATTACTAGCTACCTGGACATGGATTACGTGTATATCATTATTTCATTTTTCAAATATTTTTTATTACAAGGTTCAAATTGAAATACTTAGTAATATTAGTGTATGATAAGTTTTTTTTCATCAGATACATTAATAAATTAAGTAATTACTATCGCGGATTTTTGTTATATTGAATAAAATTAACATAAAATTGGATTGAGTTGCTAAAATAGCTCAATTGACACCAGGAGCTTCAACAATTGGTCCAAACCCCTCCCTTTTTGCTTATACAAAAAAAAAAAAAAAAATTTGGATTTGAGTTGAATAGCTTGATTAAAAATTTACATCAATTGATGTTTTTAGAAATTAAAATACAATCATAGTTTATTCATAAAAAAAGTAAGAATCAAAATTTTACATGGGATCCCAATAATTACAGATTGGTTTATTGATACAAAAAATGGAATTATGGATGCTTTCTGTGTTGCACATACACAAACAAATGAAGCTAACTGCATAGAAGTTAAGTAGATGTTGATAAGTTTGTTAGGATTTGATTTTATTATAGTCTTATCTCTTTATCTTTGATTCAAATTATAAGATTAGATTTTATCCTTTATTCTAGGGTTAGAGTCTTCTATATTGAAGACATTAACATTGTATTTTTTAAGTTAAGAAATATAATAAAATCAGAGAGATTACTTTGGACTTTCAATATTCTTCTCCTTCCTTATTATTGCCTTTATGGTATCAGAGCATTAGAGGCAAACTTTTTCGTTTTTTTCGTTTTCTACAATTCGAAATTCTCGATGGTTCAGATGGCTTATACGGGTGAGTTTGATGGTGAACAATCAGACTCTTCGTCTCAACACCCATCAACGTTACCCACGAATTCCGCTGCCCCATATTATCCGCCCTCTTTCCAAATCACCAACCATAAATTGACTGGGCGTAACTATCTCCAATGGTCACGGTCGGTGCAATTAATAATAAGAGGGAAGGGAAAATTTGGCTTTATCGATGGTTCTTCATCTCCACCATCCCACACTGATCCAGCGTTCCAAAATTGGGATGTCCAAAATTCTTTGGTCATGGCCTGGCTTCTTAACTCCATGGATGAAGGGATTAGTAATACCTACCTCTTCCACCCCACGGCCAAAGCCATATGGGACGCCGTTGCGCTGGCCTACTCCGATTTTTCTGATTCATCACAAATGTTTGAATTACGTAACAGGGCCCGAAATTTGACACAAGGGGATGCCCTTGTTACGCAGTATTTTACTGCACTCAAACGTCTTTGGCACGAATTAGATTTGTTTCGAATCTGTGACTGGAAGGATCCTGCTGATGCATCCCTCTATTGTTCGATGGTTGCTAAGGATCGGCTATATGATTTTTTGGCTGGCTTGAATAGAGATTTGGACGAGGTTCGTGGCCTTATTTTGGGTATGTCCCCGATGCCCACTATTGATGAAGTTTTTGCTATTATACGCCGGGAGGAGAGTAGGAAGCGTGTGATGCTTCCCACTATTCTTCCACAACCACTGAGTCATCGGCTCTGGTTGTTCCCCACCATTCCGACAATCATGCGCCTCATATCAAGGATGGAAAACCATGGTGTGAAGTCTGTAAAAAGCATTATCATACCATAGAAACTTGCTGGAAAATTCATGGGAAACCACCCAATTGGGTACCAAATAAATTCAAGCTCGGGATAGGAAGGGCTCGCAATCTGCCACTGCCTCGGAGGCTCAGGCGTCACACGCAGATTCTGGTTTTTCCAAGACCCAATTGGACCAGATTATGAAACTCATTTCAGACACAGGGCTCTCATCCTCTCTTGTTGCAGCCACAGGTACCTTGCACACAGCCCTCAATACGCATGGTAAGTCTTGGATATTGACTCCGGGGCCTCGGATCACATGACGTCCAGTAAGACTGTTTTTACAACCTTTTTGCCTATGTCTGGCCTTCAAAGGGTTAAAATAGTGGATGGTTCTTATGCAAAGATTGTGGGCATTGGCAATGTTACTATCACTCCTTGTCTAACCCTCAAGGATGTTTTGTTTGTACCTACATTATCTTGCAACTTGATCTCCGTTAGCAAATTGACATCGGATTTGAATTGTTGTTTATTTCACACCATCCATTCGTGTTTTTCAGACCAGATTTTGAGGAGGAAGATGGCAGTGCAGAGCTATCTCTGGACTTTATTACTTCAAGAGGATTCTTTTGTGTCATCTAGTCCACAATTCAGCTCCTCCTTCATCTCTTCCCGCACACAATGGTCAGATGCTGCTTCACTCTAGACTAGGGCATCCAAATTTTGCTTATTTAAAACGGTGGTTTCCTTCTGTTTAAGGTTCATGATTGTTTTCAATGCGAGATTTGTCAATTATCTTAACATACTCGTGTTTCTTTTCCCTCTGTTTCTTACAAACCTTCTAAACCTTTTAATTTATTTCATAGTGATATTTGGGGTCCTTCCCGTGTTAGCACTAATTCTAATTTCCGGTGGTTCATTACTTTACTGATGATCATTCTCTCGTGTCTGTTGGGTTTTCTTTAAAACATAAATCGGAGGCTGGCCAAGTTTTCGTCGTAATTTACTCAATGATCAAGACACAATTTAAATACATTATCGAAAGAAAATTGGCACTAAGTTTTTTAACTCTAATCTGTGTGTTTTTGACTGAAAATGGTGTCATTCATCAAAGTTCATGTGTACACACACCCCAACAAAATGGTATCTCTGAACGTAAAAATCGCCACCTATTAGAAGTTATCGTTCCCTCTTATTCACTTCCAATGTTCCGAAATATTTTTGGGGCGATGCCCTACTCACTGCATGCTATTTAATCAATCGGATGCCCTCTCGAATCCTAAGCTTTCAATCACCCCTTACTTGCTTACAAAATTGCTTCCCTGACACTTGGTCTTTTCTGCTCTTGACCTCAAGTTGTTCGGTTGCTCGGCCTTCGTACATAATCTCGATCCCCATCGTACTAAGCTTGATCCTCGGTCACATAAATGCATTTTTTTGGGCTACTCTTCCACTCAAAAAGGGTACCGGTGTTATTCTTTGGATTTGAAAAAATATTTCATCTCTAGGGATGTCACCTTCTTTGAAAATGTCCCCTTCTTTCCAACACCAAATTCAGTCTCTTGTAGTAAGGGGGAGGATTTATACTCTGATTGCCAAACCACAGTCCTTCCTCGACTGTGGGAATACATGTGGGATCCGCCACCCCTTCAGCAATCACTTCGCCTCTGCCTACTGCGTGTGTTTTTCCTCTCTCTCCGTCCTCTCTCGATCAGTCAACGACAGGGGGAGATCTCCTACAGCTGTTTCCTTTGCATTACTCACGAAAGAATCCTTCGACCAAGGAAATAATACCAGAGGAACCCGAGAACAATATTAGCCTGGACAGTCACACTTCCAAATCGAAATCTGAGTCAAAATGAGTAACAGTTAACCCTGACTTCGATATACATAATCTTGATATACCAATAGCATTGAGAAAAGGGACAAGATCCTGCACGGAACATCCCTTGGCCAAATTTGTGTCTTATGGGCATCTATCCACTTCTATTAGAGCCCTGATTTCCAATCTCTCAAATACTAAAGTTCTCACCACAATACAAGAAGCCTGGAGTGATCCTAACTGGAAAAAGGCTATTTTAGAAGAAATGCGAGCATTGGAATCTAATGAAACATGGGAAGTTGTTAAAAGACCAAGGGAGAAGTTACCAGTAGGATGCAAATGGGTCTTTACTATGAAATACAAGACTGATGGCACAATTGAAAGATACAAAGCCAGATTAGTCGCAAAGGGCTATACACAAACATATGGCATTGATTACCAGGAAACCTTTGTACCAGTTGCTAAGATTAATACAGTAAGAGTCTTATTGTCAATAGCAGCAAATTTGGATTGGCCACTCTATCAGTTGGATGTGAAGAATGCATTTCTAAATGGAGATCTTGAAGAGGAAGTGTACATGACATTGCCACCGGGATTTGATGAGGAAAGCAAGCAAGGAAAGGTATGCAGACTAAAAAAGTCATTGTATGGACTAAAACAGTCTCCACGAGCCTGGTTCGACAGGTTCACAAAAGCAATGTTAAAACTTGATTATCACCAGGCCAATGCTGACCATACATTGTTCTATAGGCATAAAAATGAAAGAAAAACCCTATTGATTGTGTATGTAGATGATATTATACTCACAGGTGATGATCCAGAAGAAATGGAGAGATTGAAAGGAAAACTTGCAGTGGAATTTGAAATGAAGGATCTTGGAAAGTTGAGATATTTTCTTGGTATGGAAGTAGCAAGGAACAAAACTGGAATTTCGGTTTCTCAGCGAAAATATGTGATAGATCTTTTGAAAGAAACAGGAATACTTGGGTGTAAACCGGTTGATACTCCAATGGATCCTAATCTGAAATTAGGTGAAACTATGAGCAGCAATCCTGTGGACAAAGGTAGATATCAACGTCTAGTTGGAAAACTTATTTACCTCTCTCACACTAGACCAGACATAGCGTTTCCGGTAAGTTGTGTAAGTCAGTTTATGCATGCTCCTCTAGAAGAACACATGTTGGCAGTCTATCGAATACTGAAGTACTTAAAGGGGACACCAGGGAAAGGCCTGTTTTTTTCAAAAAACTGATTCAAGATGTGTTGAAATTTTTACTGATGCTGACTGGGCAGGCTCAATAAGTGATAGAAGATCTACATCTGGGTATTGTTCCTTTGTATGGGAAACCTAGTGACTTGGAGAAGTAAAAAGCAGCCAGTTGTAGCAAGAAGCAGTGCCGAAGCAGAATTAAGATCAGTTGCTCATGGTGTATGTGAAGCTTTATGGTTAAAAATGATGCTTGAAGAACTGAAATTGAGTATAAAAAACCCCCTAAAGCTACTATGTGACAACAAGGCTACTATCGATATTTCACACAACCCAGTACATCATGACCGAACAAAGCATGTGGAAGTAGACAGACTTTCATTAAAGAAAAAATTGACAAAGGAACAATCAGTATTGATTATATCCTACATCAGAACAGACTGCTGACATACTGACAAAAGCTCTGTTCAGGCCCATGTTGAAAGACTACTTGGAATGCAGACTCCAGCTGATGAGTTAGGAGAATTAAGCATCACACTTTGATGCACAAGAACTGCCAGTTGGGGGTGAGTGATAAATTTGTTAATGATTTTATTATATATCTTTATCTATTTTTATATTATTAGATAGAGTTTTATCCTTTATTTTAGTAGTTATCTCT
Organism: Haberlea rhodopensis; assembly: GCA_907163345.1. Lineage (NCBI taxonomy): Eukaryota > Viridiplantae > Streptophyta > Magnoliopsida > Lamiales > Gesneriaceae > Haberlea > Haberlea rhodopensis. Next base: position 20,276 of record CAJQUN010001799.1, read on the forward strand.
TCTATATAGTGAGACATTATACATTGTATATTTTTATAGAAGAAAGAAATATAATAAAATCAGAGATTACTTTGGACTCTCAATATTCTTCTCCTTCCTTATTATTGCCTTTAGTAGATATATGTCAATTTAAAACTATAACCAAATTCAATTCAAGAATCTCATTTTGGTACGAATACACAATCTCTGAACAGCCAAAATAATATTTTTTGCCAGAAAAATTATCAAATACATTGGATGAGCAATACTTAGAGAACTAAATACACACATAACATCAAATGGAAAACATCCTCGATACAATTACTAAGAGGTCTGTCCAACTTTTCCAAACCGTTCATAACATTCAAAAGAAACTGAGTGGTGTGCAGCTTAAAATCAGACCAAAAATGCTGAAAACCACGAGATACATGTAAAATATGCAAGTAATCATCATCTACTACCTAGATTTAACAATATTATCACCTGTACATATTCCTTTGGCATCAATTTGGACCTTAACAAGTTAGAAGGAGAGGCAGAAACTTCATCTGGCCAACATTTCCTTTTCCAGTAATTCAGATGTCCCAAAATTTCGATGCTTTCCATCAGCTAAATTTGTCAGGTGGAACCCTTGAGTAGAGAGCTGGTTGATAAGAAGAGTTTCCAGCTGACAAGCCATGCTCTTCCCTGGTACCAAGAAGTAGAGAAATGAAGCATTCTGCATTCCCTCCTTCAGGCGATGTGCATGCACTCGACCCTCGAGATCATCGGTCTAAAGTTTAAATGAAAGCAAAAGATAGCTTTAAAATACGTCGAAAGAAAAGTAATAATCCGAGGTGGTTTTTTGCCAATTGCATTTGGTGATGCGTGAACTAAGCGTGAGTTTATTCACTGCCTACATGATGCTACTGCTTACATACTTGAGTAAATCCATGAGGAGCACACCAGTGGGTAAGAGCAGATCAGTCACTGCTGATATGAAAACATCTCTAACTTTTTTGAGGAATATTTCTAGAAACTCATAAATATGGATTTATGAGTCCGTCACGTATTTTCGTTAGTTTGATGTTACTCTATTCGTCATCATGGCTTTATAACTGGTCTGACGTAATTCTTTTACATTTCCACACTTCCCACCTCAAGTCTTTCATTCGTTGCTTTACTATCCCAGTTTATTCGAAAGCCAGAACAAGCTGATTGGTTTCTTTCCTCATATGGTCACACAGATTAAGTGAAGCCCAACTCCAAAAAGGTATTGTAAGATTGACTCTGAATAACGTGAATGCATGATTTCCGAGCTATCCACTAGATTTGCATGCCACATAAGGTGAAAACAAGAAAACCCCTTAAAGTTATTCAGTTGGAGTTATTATCTTTTAATGCTAGTTTTACAGAAATCCTCTGCAAGTACATACGTTTAAGAATAACCTTTCTATATACAGCAGGTATTCTTAGCCATTGGATGATGTGTTGGGTCTAAAAGGGGCTTAACGGAACCCACATGATCCAACAGCAATCAATGCATGCAATATACATAGTCTACATTTAAAAGAACCTCTATCAACGTATTTTATATGAGTCAAGATAGTACCTCTCCAACATAAATTTTTCTGTCGGGTCGCAGCATGACATAAACGCTTGATGCTCCAATAGTTGATGGAGGTGGCTGTTCCCTAGCACCAATCAGAACACATCTCATCACTCGAGGCTCAAATATCTTTCTTCTTCACGTAAAACACGCTTTTCGCACATATGCCAACAACAGCATTCTCCACTTCCTTGCACAAAATATCTACAGATTTCAGTGACTGGTTCACGGGAGAGAGTTCCTTTTCAAGATGACTTGGTCTATCGGCTACTCTACTAAATTCATGAATGTCAGGAAAAACATACTGCTTCAGTTTTGACTCAGTTGTAGTTATTGCGTCTTTTGAATAGACAGAAAGATACAACTCCTCAGCTCTTTGAATCAATGCTTCGGGAACTCCCTCTCTTTGAGCCGTTTCAAATGCGAGACTCTCCTTGCAGATACCATCGATCAATCTCCATGTGGTATGGTCTGATTATCGATGCATTCAGATCCCATAGCTTTAAAGACAGCATTCTTCATTCTCAACGGTAAATCAAATATTCCATGCAGGTGGGTAGAGACAATACCAAGGCAACCAACGGAATCAAGAGTTTCTATGATACTGCCAGCAATGCACGTACCCTTTGCCGTTTCAGTCCCTCTGCATATTTCATCTATAAGCACGAGGCTGTTTGAAGTGGCTCCAGCAATAATAGAACGAATTTCAGACATTTCAATCTGAGAAATTATCGTGAAGGTAAGCAGAACACATCAATAGATTTATACAAGGTAATCGTAAGAAATCAAAAAAACTGTCAAAATATGGAAGAAGATCTGTAAGATTGTAAATAGATTAGAATATCTTTTTATTTAAAAGATTTCCCTAGATAAGATAATTCCAAATATACAGGGATTGAGTTACCTATTGGGTAAAATATGTCCCCTATAAATCATCGTACATGTACCCATTTTTATTATTAAATGAAGAATTTTTCAACCCTTCCATGATATCAGAGCCGTAAGGTTGCATCCTTTCCCCACTCGTCCGTCTTGCCCACCACGATGATTACCCAGAGCTGCCCATCACGTTTATTGCTCATCGTCATCATCGCGATTGGCTCTCTGCGCGATTAATATCCTTTCTGCGCAACTTTCGATTTTTTTTTATCCGACCTTTCTCCTTTTTTTCTTCAATCCGCCTCACTGATCACGACTCTGGTGTACCATATTGAACCACCATGTCTCAAGGATCAGATTCCACTCATACTTCCCTCCAATTAACCCTCCATAAATGACTGGGAAGAACTGCTTGGAATGGGCGCAGTCCATGTGCCTCGCAATCGACGGCAAGGGGAGGCTAGGCTTCTTGACTGGCGACGTAGCAAGACCTGAGGATGGGGATCCGAAACGCAGTACGTGGGGGTCGGAAAACTCCTTGGTAATCGCATGGTTAATCAATTCCATGGAACCATTGATAGGCAAGCCATACCTATTTCTCCCCACCACTAAAGAAGTTTTGGAGGCAGTCAAGGCTACGTACTCTGATTCTGAAAATTTCTCCCAAATTTTCGAACTTAAACAAAGGCTGTGGACATCCAGGCAAGGTGACCGAGATGTCACTATATTCTACAATGAGATGATCTCTTTATGGCAAGAGTTAGATCAATGCTTCAGTGATGAATGGACTGATCTGACACTGACAGTGCACGGATTCTGAAAAAAGAGGAAAATGATCGGGTGCATTTGTTCTTGGCAGGACTGAATCATACGTTTGATGAAGTCCGGTCTCGGTTTCTTGGCAAATCGCCCCTGCCTACACTCCGTGAGGCTTTTTCTGACATCCGTCGCGAATAATCCAGGCGCCATGTGATGCTTAAGCCGCCTACTGACTTGAAATCCACAACACATTCAATGTCTGAAACCTCTGTCTTCCTGTCCAATCATGGTTCGGCTACTGCCCAGAAGGATAAGCCGTGGTGCGATCTTGCACAAAAACATCGTCATACCTTGGAAACTTGTTGGAAAATCCACGGGAAACCTCCAAATTGGAAAAAGAAATCTGCTCCGACTACTCGAGCACTCCAGGCTGCCTCAGCAGATCATGGGCAACAGCATTCTCAAGGGCCACAAAGTGCTCCGGAATCGCGCCCCTCTTACTACGGAACAACTACTGCAACTGCACAAAATTTCTCCAATCTCCTCAATTTCAAGTAACTCCATCCAATTCTTCTTGTTCGATTGCCCAAACAGGTAAAAGATGATTCTACCCTTTTTCGGTTTTTTCAAGTAGCAGCCAAGGTTCGAACAGCCTCTGGATCGTCGATTCCGGGGCTACCGACCATATAAGAGGTTGTTCCAAATCCTTTTCCACATATACCCCATGTGCGGGCAATAAAAAATTAGGATTGCCGATGGTCTTTTTCCGCAGTTGCTGGCATCGGCAACGTCATGATCAATAATTCATTAACTCTTTATGATGTTCTTCATGTCCCTAATCTTTCTTGTAATCTTGTGTCCATTAGCAAACTCACTTCCCATCTTCATTGTCGTACTGTTTTTGACTCCTCTCGGTGTGAGTTTCAGGAACTGGTCTCGGGGAAGATGATTGCCAGTGCTAGGGAAAGTAGAGGGCTCTATTTCCTTGAAGATGGCACTAACTTGGGACATCAAGCTCGGAATACTTGTTTGCACTCTATTTCTATTTCGAATGATGTTTTGCTTTGGCATTATAGGGTAGGACATCCAAGTTTTTATTATTTACGACATTTGTTACCTAATTTATTTCGCAATAAAAATCCATCGTGTTTTCGGTGTGAAATCTGTGAATTTGCAAAACATCGTCGCTCGTTTTTTCCTCGACCATAGCAAGCTTCAAAACCTTTTTCATTAATCCACAGTAATGTACGGGGTCCATCAAAAGTCACAACCGCATTTGGAAAAAGGTGGTTTGTTAGCTTTATTGATGATCACACCAGACGCAGTTGGGTTTACTTACTCAAGGATAAATCCACAGTCAAAGAGGTTTTTCAAACATTTTATACCATGGTCGAGACACAATTTCAAGGAAAAATAAAAGTATTCCGAAGTGACAATGGTCGAGAATACTTCAATGAGATACTCGGGGATTTTTTCTCTAAAACTGGTATCATACATCAAAGCACGTGCCCTGATACACCTCAACAAAATGGGGTAGCTGAACGAAAAAACAAACATCTTCTCGAAGTCACTAGGGCACTAGTTTTTACTTCTCATGCCCCGAAGTATCTTTGGGGCGAAGCACTTTAACTGCTACGCATCTCATTAATCGCATGCCTACAAAGGTTTTGGGCTTTAAAACTCCGTTTTCTATTTTCAAGGACACTTTTCTAACTCTAGATTACTTTCTGATTTACCTCTAAAAGTCTTTGGGTTATGCCTTTACCCATATCCATGATCATCTTCGGGGGAAATGGGATCTAGAGCTCAGACGTGTGTGTTTGTAGGCTATGCTACGAATCAAAAAGGGTATAAATGCTTCGATCCAACAACAAAAAAATTGTTTGTTACGCTCGATGTCACTTTTTCAAAACCCAACCGTTTTTTAATCCTCCTCGTCAGGGGGAGAGCTGGAGTGACGACTCTGACTTTCATAACAAAAATTCTACCTTGTTACTAAATATGGAACCAATTGATTTAACTAATGAGAATTAGATACTAGAACTATAGAGCAATCTCATAACATTTGCACAAATGAAAATGCTGAACAAACAAGTAAGCTGCTTGTATACTCAAGACGGAACCAAAAACAAGGAAAGGTGACTGACATCTCCCAACACTGTCAAGAACCCGCCACCTAAGATCATTCCAGATTCCACCAATGATCCAGGTAATCTATTGACACCACCCTTCATGTGCCTGAACTTGATCTTCCAATTGCTCAACGTAAGGGTGTCAGGAGTTGTGTCAAACACCCAATGTCTAACTTTGTCACCCATAAAAATCTGTCCCCATATTTTTCTGCATTTATCTCTCAACTATCCAGTGTGGAGATTCCTAAGAATGTGCAGGATGCTCTAGAGGTTCCTGAATGGAAGGAAGCTATTCATGACGAAATACGAGCCCTTGAAAGAAATGGAACATGGCGAGTGGTAGAGCTACCTAAGGAAAAAAACAGTTGGCTGCAAATGGGTATTCACTACCAAGTTCAGAGCTGATGGATCCTTAGAAAGATACAAAGCTCGTCTGGTAGTAAAGGGATTTACTCAAAATATGGGATTGACTATCTTGAGACCTTTCACCGGTGGCAAAACTGACTGCCAGGGTACTCCTAACAATTGCAGCTAATCTAGACTAGCCTCTACAACAGCTAGATGTGAAGAACACATTTCTCAATGGTGACTTGGAAGAAGAAATCTATATGGAGCCACCTCCAGGATTTGAGAAGAAGTTTGGTTCAGGAGTATGCAAATTACAAAAATCTTTGTACGGATTAAAACAGTCACCAAGAGCTTGGTTTGAAAAATTCACCCAGTTTGTAAAAAGACAAAGATATGCTCAGGGACGGGCAGATCATACTATGTTCACAAGGCACTCAACCGATGGAAAGGTAACTGTTCTTATAGTCTATGTCGACGACATTATTCTCACTGGGGGATGACATGATAGAGATGGAGCGGTTGAAACAGTGCCTTGCGTCTGAATTTGAAATCAAAGATCTAGGTTCTCTAAAATACTTTCTTGGTATGGAGGTAGCTCGATCAAAAAAAGGAATTGTGGTGTCTCAGAAAAAATATGTGGTGGACTTACTAAAAGAAACTGGAATGAGTGGCTGTCGCACAGCTGAAACACCCATTGATCCGAATCATAAGTTTGGAAAAAGGAAGGAAAACCGGTAGAAACAATCCGATATCAAAAGCTAGTGGGAAAGCTGATTTACTTGTCACATACACGGCCATACATAGCATTCGTTGTAAGCCTAGTGAGTCAGTTATGCATTATCCTCATGAGGAACATCTTGAAGCAGTCTATCGCATTCTGCGATATTAAAGAACTCTCTGGGAAAAGGCTTATTCTTTGGGAAAATCCACATTGCAGTATTGAGGCCTACACAGATGCAGACTGGGCAGGGTCTATTTCAGATCGGAAATCTACTTCAGGCTATTGTACATTCGTGTGGGGAAATCTAGTAACTTGGCGAAGCAAGAAGCATGTGTTGTAGCCCGTAGCAGTGCTGAAGCGGAGTATAGATCCATGGCTCATGGGATATGTGAAATATTATGGCTTAAACGGATCTTGGAGGAACTTAGAAGACCAGTAAATGTGCGTATGAAAATGTATTGTGATAACAGGTAGCCATTAGCATTGCGTACAATCCAGTTCAACATGATAGAACCAAACATGTTGAGATTGACAGACATTTTATAAAAGAGAAAATTGAGGAAGGAGCTATTTGTATGCCCTTCATTCCAACATCGCAACAAGTAGCAGACATTCTCACAAAGGGTTTATTCAAACCAAACTTTGAATTTCTTATTAGCAAGTTGGGCATGATAGATATCTACACACCAACTTGGGGGGGAGGGTCAAAATATGGAAGAAGATCTGTTAAGATTGTAAATATACTAGAATATCTTTTTTAATTTAAAAGATTCTGTAGATAAGATAATTCCATATATATAGGGATTGAGTTACCTATTGGGTAAAATATCTCCCCTATAAATCATTGTACATGTACCCGTTTTTATTATTAAATGAAGAATTCTTCTTCAACCCTAGAAACTTTCAAAAACTATACTGGAAAAAGATTTCATGATATTAACATTATGATCTCTCTTTATATGATTTAGTTGTGATTTAGTTTAAAAAATATTTACTCCAATATTTATCCCAATATACTCACCCATATAAAAGAGGTTATGTCTGTCAGCTAGACCAAGTGAGAATTTAACAATATGGCATTGTGTCATGGATGCAGACCTTGATGATAAAACCACATATCCTACGTTATATTACATCTCTTTTCATTGAATTTTATTGATAATACTTGAATAGTAATATAATAGTACCATTTGGGACTAAAATAATAATTCAAGTGTTCAACTAAAGCTTAAAAAACATATTTTTATATTGTATGGAAGAGAAACCTGAAATGAGCTCTTTCCATCGGCTGGACTATCATAAGATTTCATATGAAGCATAATGGAGTCAAAATGAGGAATAATAGCTGATTCAGCAGGCACCATGAACCCACATATTCCAAGTAATGCAGCAGCGCAAATTGATCTCAGCAAACTGGATTTCACCCACCATTTGGTCCAGTCAAGAGAAATAGTGACCCCATATCCACAGTATTTCTCACTGCACCGCCTTGAGCTGCATCAAACCAATACGGCCATAGCCCAGTTATCTTCATCCATCAGCTCCACATATTATTTCTGCATCCTGCAAGTATTCATGTGCACACTTGATACAAAAACCCTCCTTAACTGATACAAAAACTAAGTTGGAGCAAGATAGTAATTCATTCCCTCTATTTGAATACATAGAAAGGAACTATGTTGCTAATTGACTATCTGACTGCTGGATTGGGCAATATGTTAGATTTAGAAATATGTCCATAAAAGTTTGCATGCAAACCATGATAATGTTATTCAAAGATTCTAACAGAAGTAGTGAAACTATAGATAAAATTAAAATTCTGAGCTATAAAGTTCCGTTTTAATGTCAGTCGTTTGGAAAAATGAACTAAACCTAGAATTAGCTCCAGGGCGAAGGTTTAGGAGATTTCATGAAATTAATATAAAAAACACCATAACAAATTAATTTTGACCAACAGATAAATAAAATAAAAGCCATGATAAAACATAGTTAAGTTTAAAAAAAAAGGTTCCGAACACTACCTCAGACCTGTGACGTTGAGTGATAGTGGGGAAAATCCATTTTCTTCTCCTTCCTTCACTGGACAAATAACAAGCACTTGAACTTAAGGCATTATTTCGACAGCAGTCAATCAACATGATAGTTACAATTAGAAAGTCAATCATAAGCACAATGGAGTTGACAAAAATGTGTTCACGTATATGGCAATGTGGATTTCATGCTGCAATGAATAACAACAATTGAAGAATGTGACAATATTTCATGATATTACAAGATATTACAAGTACATTAGGACAATAAACCCCTTAATACAAGGCAAAAAACATGAAACAATATATTCGCGCATAAAATTTAGGTTGGTATGACAAACCTCACATGGCTAAATAATGCCTTCCCAATGACAAGTAGCATGGATGCGAGCACAAGAATATTGATTTTTATCTGTAGTTCAGTAGATAATTCTCTCAAGAGTTCTAAAACTTTTGCTTTTGCCTTATTACCAGCCTCATGATATCTGAATCAATCAAACAATCATAAATAAGAAAAAGAAAATGACATTAATCAAAGAGGAAATTATCATAAACAAAAAGATTACCTGGTTAATGCATCCTCAACCTTTTTTGAGGTGAACCATTCTTCACCAACTTTTTTGCCTTTCGAATCCAAAGCAGGCCTAAGCTGTTTGATTTGTTCTTCTCCAGGTGTATCAGCCCAAACAGATGGGACAAAACGTTTTCCTTAAACCACACCGCTTCATGCTCACGAGAATATAGTATTTCTCCCTTTGGTCCTCCAAGTGGAGCAGTTGTAGCTCTGATTCTTGAAATTATGGGGACAAAGTCTTCTTGAATCTAGAAAAAGTAGAATGTCCATTTGTAACGAACAAAGGCACTTATCACTAATGAGTGGCATTCCATAAATTAAAAGGAAAAGTAAGAACAAAATAATAAAAATGAAACTTAAGCACTAGTGTCTCGCGACTTGTGACCAGTGAGCCTGAAAATTCATCCTTGGACAGTGGACAAAGGTCATGCTAAGATAAGCCGAGGACAGCTTTAGGTCAAATGTAGGTTGAAAACCAAAACAAATTGTATTTATAATGTTGCAAACTTATAGTAACAGAAATACTATCAAAAGTGAGTGATCACTGAGGACGTACGTGAATTTGATGACCTTATTTTCACTAAATTGTTTTCCAGAATTCATCCAAGTATGTGTGGATTTTATCCTCATTCCACAGCCCCCAATTCCGAGAACTAGTCAATATTGTCTTGTTTTTCACGATTTGTATACTCTCATGTGTCACTTGTGTAATTATAAATTTTGTTCGCTTAATCTTATCACATGAATAAGGACTGTGCATAGTCAATCACAATTATAATCTACCATGTCTCTACTCTCTAGCATGTTGTGGTGTCCTACCATGGGAGAATTCAAGCCTGTGAATCTCTATGCCATGTTCTTCATTTGTGCTTCTTGGGTCACAAGAGAATTGAATGTTTGATGACAGTTATGTTTGAGAATTCAATAAGACTTACGGTTACAGATAGTGCCTTTGCAGCTTCGTCTACTTCTGCATATCCTCCTCTAAATGTATCCTCTTGACACGACCTTTCCAGGACGATTCCATATCTTCGAAAAACTCATTTGGGACTGTCGCATAGGAGCTCATCTTCTGATCATGTTCACCGTCTAAGAAAATTATTTCACCAACTCTACAAGAAATTGATTTACATTCATTCACCTGAAGTCAAGAGGACAAAGATTATGCCACTAAATTCTACCAAAACGATTGCAAATCAAAGAAATGCAAAGAAAGAGAATTACCAAAGCAACACTGGCAAAAATGGGTTAAAATAGATATCACATTAATAAATCAGTATCAATTACTGGTTTCTCTGATCATCAGATATGAAATTGAATAAAGAATGTCAAGCCATCATGAATCAAGAAATCACTTACTAGTGTCTCCAATCCAACTTTCAATCCAGTAGCCACCCAAGCAGGGTCCATTAATAACTTCAGGATTTCATTGAGCTCTGAATTTGCGTACAATAATAATATATCATCCAGCACACTTTTAATTTTGAAAAACTCAATATGATTAGTCTCCCTCAACTCAAGCAACTTCACAAGCTACGGTTGAAAAGGAAAAAAAGGACCAAATAATAGCAGTGAATCAGCGGATGTGATATATGTACCACATACATAATCATGTTAGATATTGACGGAAAGAAAGTGCTTTAGTATTGAAAGAAAAGATAAAAAAATCGAACCTTGGCTGAAGGAATGCAGGTGAATTCAGGAATTGAACAAGTTATGTTGCTCATAAGTTTGCAGGCTTCTGTTCAGAGACATAAATGCTCAGGTAGGTTCACAAAATAAGAAATATAATACTGATGAGGGATCAGAAAGAAGAATGTAGCACCCACATAATTGCGTACTAGGTAATTATGTTCATTAGTAAATAAACCATAAGGTAGCTTGTGCTTGCCCATTATGAGTCAAGCATCTCCAAATAGTCAGCACATGTAAGCATGACTATTGCACAAAATAGAAACATGATAGCAACTCGCCTTGAATTGTTGACGCAATATCGTAAGTAGGAGGGTTCAAGAGAAGATCTCTGATATACCTGCAAGGCAAAAGAACAAAAAAAAAAGCAGGGAAGTGACATAATTCAGCCGAAGTAATATACAGCAACATGTGCAAATATCAAATGATGACATACACAAGCATGCAGAGAAAGAATGCAACCAATATGCTATCATGGACAAAAATCGGGTATCAAGCTTAAGAAAACAAAAGCGTCAAAATGGTACAGCCAAACTGAAGTTTCAAATGCCGGTTCCAAAAATCAGGACAGTTTAGACAAATCACGATCCATTTTATTGCACAACATCTCGTGTTCAAAATTTTTATGGAATGATTTTTTGTTTATTATATCGTCTTAATCAAGTGCATAAGGTTTGCTAACAACGTTCTATTTTAGGGTGATCATTGCATAAAAAGTGAAATATGTCTCCCAAAGTGTGGATAGCTGTGATGAAGTATCTTGACAGATTCTCCATGTAACTTGACACTGTCAGTGTATGCATGCAAATTTAAACAAAAAGTAGATGCGTTCTGAATTAAGTATTGAGCAAGAAAATAAGTGAAGTTTGAGCTCACATTGCAGGAAGGCCAGTACAATTAGATGGAAGTAGCACCTTAAGCAAACAAGGAATTCCTTCGGTTGGAAGAGCACCTAATAACATAAAATACAGGAAATGCAAAATTATTCAATCATGCACTTACAGGAAACTCCGCTCCATGTCACACAAAAAATAAAACAATTTGATTCAATGTATTTACATTTTTTCTTTTCCTTCTCTTTCTTTTTTTCTTTCTTTCTCTTTCCTGGTTTTGGAAAACTGTCACCTTATAAGCGAAGCATATTTTTGCTGCTCCTTTTGTCGTTTTTATAGAATTGTGTGAATGATTGCGATTTAGTGGTCGTTCCTTTTGGGATTCCGGTGTTGTAGCACTCGGTGGCCAAGAGGTATCGATGAGCAGCAAGTTTCGATACTTAGGTTCAGTTATCCAAAAGGATGGAGAGATTGACAGTGACGTTAACCACAGGATTCAGGCTGACTTGTAGAAATGGAGAAACGCCACCAAAGTTCAATGCGATCGTAATATCCGCTGAAATTGAAGGAAAAGTTTTATAGAACCGTCGTTAGACCCGCAATGTTGTATGGGACGGAATGCTGGGCACCCAAGAGGAATCACATCCAAAGATAAGTGTGGCAGAGATGCGTATGCTTCGTTGGATGTGCAATAAGACCAGAAGAGATAAAATAAGGAACAAAGATATTCGAGCTGAAGTAGGTGTAGCTTGTATAGAACAGAAGATGCAAGAAAGCCGCATACGTTGGTTTGGTCATGTTCGACGTAGGCCCAGCAGTGCACCTGTGCGTCGAGTGGAGTCCATGGATTTCGACCAGTTCACGAGAGCGCGAGGACGGCCGAAGAAGACATGGCTCGAAGTTATACGCAAAACTTGGAGTGCAAGGGGATTACAAAATATATGTTGATCGATAGAAGCGTTTGGAGAAGACTGACGCATGTGTCCGACCCGACTTGATTCTCTCCATTGTTCTTGTAGCCTACCTCAATTCATAGGATAAAGCTTAGTTGTTGTTGTTGTTGTTGTTGTTTGTTTTGTTGTTGTTGTTAGGAATGATTGCGATTTCATTTCACTGTATGATCAAATAGCTGAAAAAGTCACAAAGCCAAAAAACTCCACTTAATTCCAGCATACCAATTTGTGTCGCTGTCCCAAGGTAACGGGCAGGGCCTATTTTCTGAAGCAACTGTTACATTTCTGAATGTAATGTCATCTTCAAGCCCATAAAGCTCCTTCACCTGAATATGCACAAGTTCAAATGAACTAAAAATTGATTAAAAAAACAAATGAACGGAATCTATGCACAAGTCCTCAATGACTTCATTGCAACCTTAAACAAAAGCTCATTCGCAGAATTCCCGTCAAACCATTCAAATTGTCTGGCGCTACATTCCCCCATAACAGCCCACCTTCACCAAACTCTCCCCAGCGACAAGTTCCTGCCAAAAAAAAATTTATGTTTAAAAAAACCTCGAAGGTTTGAAGTATCCAAATTGAATCACAAGGACAAACAGTTACTCATAACATACAAAAGACATATGAAACTTATAAGAATGATGAGAAAACTCATAAGTCACCCTTCTGTGTATTCCTTGAGGTGTATTCTATGAAAAATACAGAAATGTGGATAAATCATGACATTACCAAATACAGACATTCCAATACGTGCGCTGGTTCCATTCTCACAATATAAATATGATTTGGCACCCCAAAAATCATCATTCTGGCTAAAACTTGTCATTAAATCATAATAATACCATGGATAAACGATTTATTGTGAATGTAAAAAATATTAGAATTCTCAATCATCAACAATAGCTTTACCTAATTAAATCAGTCTATAACATGCTAGATGCAATAATAATGACATTTATTATGATGTTTGTCAGTTACACATCATTAAACCAATGACAAGTTCAAAGAATTTTGCGTAGCATAGTCAGATAGCAATAGTAAATGGAATTCTTGGATGAAAAATGGACAAGTCAAAGTATTTTTCTTTTCCAAATTTTCTACTTCAGGTGGTGGAAGGAAGAGAATATTAAGGTTGGAGTAACAGCACTTTTGAGAAGAATTTAGCTTTCCAGACCATTTAAGGCTCTCATATATGCTAATCACGTAATCCACAGAAGCTCATATAAAGGTGAAGTAAAAAAGGACAACAAATAATTTAAATATTAATGAAGGATACAAGTAGTTTAATCATTCAGCTAGTTAGGACCCATTTTTTGACACGATAATAGAGATAATATTTTATAAACCTGAGGAATTATGCCTCAGTGATGTATGCAGGAACAGATGATGGCAGCGACAAGTACGAAGTTTTGTAACTAAAGCCTCTTCTGTTAGACCATCCACTGCAGAATAAGTCTTCATAGTCTCCAACACTGAAACCATGCAGTAACCTTTCGCCGATCGAGATATTCCTTATACCATAAATTAATTTTAATGTCAAAAAGCAAGATTAATGGGTTATACAAATCTACATTTGTTGTGGTATTAAATCCATTTGATTAGTTTGTCATAAGAGTGATTCCCTTCTTTTAACATTTTTCATTTTTTTACATGAATAAGCAGCATAATAAGCCTTTGGCAATTTGTTCAATATGTCATCCAAATAGATTAATCATTGTACAATCTAGATACTGTTTCACTTCCTCATATTCTTCAAGTCCCAATTTACACAAGTCAGGAGAGGGTTAAAACACCTATTCTGCATTTGCTTACACCGTAAATTCTACAAAAGTTCAATTAACATACTTCATTATGTATCAGCTTACCTATCAGTAATCGATTCCTTCCTGTTCTTCCATATTTTAACAGTTAGCAAGTAAAAAGGCCAAGAAAATCAAGGCCACTAAATTTGAACGCTTTGCATATTTAAACTGTTAGCAAGGAAAGAATCCAGCAACTCAAGTGCGCGGAATATGAACGAATCATGGCAACCAATCCAAACTGCACAAGGAATTTCTATGCTCATACCTACTACAGGCATGGGATCTGGAAAATCTAGATCATGATCATCTCCCACGAGACCAAAAACATAAGGGCTGCCAGGATATGCATGCCTGAAAACTCAAGTTAAGTAAGAACCCGGTCTAAACCTTCATTACCAATGTGATAAAACATCTGGTCTTTGTGCTCAAGAACAATCATAATACGCAACACTAGAAGTAAAATTATGCCACTTTAACTTAAAAACATAGCTTAACGAATGAATACAAAAGCTTGCATGCAACAAAAACAATATAGACATTTTTAACTATCAGGACATTTTGGATTTGAAGTACTCAATAAATCAAGCATTACTACACATTTAAAGAAGACATGGCTAGAAGAAAAGTATTATAGAAGACAAATTAGATTCTTTCATAAAAACTATACAAAATGTGAGCCATACGGTAATTATTTAGGGTAGTTTAATTACCCATAAACACAGACAATGGCATTGTTTGTCAAAAAACTAAAAAACAGTGACTAGATTTATTATGCTTTAAGGCAGAACAGATGTTGCAATAAGCCAGCTGCATGACTACCTCTTTGTTTGACTAGAAAAGTTGAAGACATCATATGTTAAATCTCTTTCCTTTCTAAAACATTAAGGGTTAGATTATATGGTGGTACAATACAGTATCAGATCTAGGCAAACATCACAGAATGAAACCATTGGATTATGCATTTACAAAAATAATTGTGCAACCTGCAGCTTCAAAGTATTAGATGAGAGTGAGCTCAGTCCAATGACCTATGGAATATTCATTATTTTCATAGATTCATTTAACTGGTCTTATTGTACATGCTCCAACACATAAAGTCACTTCCACCAGATAAATATCGGTACAGGCTATTAGTAATCAACATACTAAAATACTGACAATACAAGTTCTGACAACTGGTAACATTTTATCACTGCATTGTCTAGTAAGCAGTGAAGGGTGAGCCTTGGCGCAACGGTTAAAGTTGTTGTCATGTGACTTTGGAGGTCACGTGTTCGAGTCGCATAAACAGCTTGCATTGCAAGGGAAGGTTGCGTGCATTAGACCCAAAGTGACACGACCCCTTCCCAGACCCCGCGCATAGCAGGAGCATCTCCGGGGTTTGCCCTATTGTCTAGTAAGCAGTCGCTTATTAGTGGAACCAGTGAAACAATAAGCAGAAAATTAGTTTAACTCAAACATAGGAATTTTGAACCTCAACTTGATGACCAATTGAAAATTAGTTTAACTCAAACACAGGAATTTTGAACCTCAACTAGATGACCATTTAAATAGATATCACGTGCAGTACCATACCATAACACAGTAGAAGAAATTGGTAATCAAACGATCAACAGCACCAAAATTTCAAAATGAAGTAAATATATGAAACTACCCAGATATAAACCGGCTTTTACGTGAGCGAGCTTGAGTTGGACCCTGAACTTCCTCCACTATGCACTACAAAAACAAAATTCAAAACCAATGTGCATACGAAAAATCTTCTTATTTATTTGGAATGTTCAAAAGGGCCCTACAGTAATAAGTATCAAGCAACAATGTCGCAGCAAAGTAAGATTGTTGCCTTTCCCTCTCCATGAGGTATGACATAAAACAAACGATGGAATTTGGTCAAGAATAAACAAACCACAATCTCAAGGCCAAAGAAGTAGTTCAAGGCATGGATTGTACTCACAACAGAGAACCATTGCGGGTTAGGTCATCCAATGTCTGTCGTAAATTCTGTTTGATACAGTGAATGAAAAATTAATAAATGGAATTTCAATAAGACCATTCCTGAAATGCATAAGTAAATCTAGCCATGAAATTTTGAATGATGATGCTGTGACAACGATGAAAAAGAAGTTACAAAATAAAGTCAGAGAAGCCACTGTGTTATTCACCAATAGTATTTCCGTTGGATCAGATAACCAAAGTGTTATTTTCTTCGTCATTGAGAAGTTTAAATTATTTCTTATCATTGTTTCTACGTGTTTATGCCAGAAAGGAATAATGGGATGGTTTGGTTCTGATTATCACTATTTAAGAAACTATCCAATTTATGGCCACTGTTTCCGTGTCAGAGTTATATTCACATCATAAGCTACTCCCCTTTAAGAAATGAACTTCTAAGTCAGGAAATAGTTCCATTACATTAGATTAAAAGCACATTGTCCCTAAATGTAGAAACCAAATATACAAATAGAAAAATCAAGTACTACCAGATATTTGTAAGAAGTATCAATAATGTGATACATTTTCACCAGGTTATTTTCCCATCTAAAGAACTTCAACCTGGTTATTATCCTTCATCATCAAGGATTCTACAGAACCATCAAATATACAATAATTTCCTTCACTAAGAGGCCTTGCCCTTTCTCCTGACAAATCCATGGGACTTTCGAGAATAGGACTCATTCTCTGGTTAACATAAAAATTCAATGCAATCTCTTTTCTGGTCCACTTCGATGTCAGCAAAGTTAGATAACTCTAACTGGTAAAGGAAAAATATAACAATCTAATACTTTATTAAGCCAAAAAGAGCCAGCCAACGTATAGCATATTATGACAAAGGAAGATTACTACCACAACAGGGCAACCAGCCCTTGGGATGCTGTCTGAACGTATACCACCAAATGGATTCAATCCAGCATATTCCACGAGAATGCAGGCATCAACACCAACCGCCTCATAAAATTCGCCAACCTAAATACAGGGGCAAGTAGTGAGAAAAGAATGAAAATTAGGTCATAAAATTTCTGGTATGTGCACAAGAAGTGATATTGGAATAGTATAGGAAGGAAAATAAACACTATAAAACAGTTGGAAAGAAGCCATGAAACCGTACTCGGAAAAGCAAAACTTCACGTGGAAATCTTGACTTGAATTGCAACATTTCCCAATTAAGAGTTCCTTCTTTAAGGCTATAATGCATGTGAGAAAAGATCAGCAAATAGTTTCCTTTTCAAGCACAAACACTTTTTCGAGCTTACCTCCCATTCTTTAAGCTACTATCAACACCAAGCAAATTAGAATATGTGACACGCTTAACCAGCATAACTGAAGAAGGCTTTCTGCACAACTTCATTCTCTGAAATATGAAAAATGAGTAAGTTTGACATGCAAGAAAGAATGAAAAAGTTGGCATGATGACAATAAGCATACAGCATAGGTAATCAAACCCAGTCAAACTTAAATGTCTCTCACCTCTTTCCACCAGATAATGTGAGCATAATCTTTCTCTTCTATGGAAGCATTCAAGTGTTTATGTTTTTTAGTAGCTTTGGTAAAAATCCTCCTCTCTTTGAAGCAATAAATGCGATCAGACCACCGGACACTGATTATAAAGCGACAAGCAAAAAGCAAAAAGTCATTATTGAAAATGTCCACAAAAACAGGGCAAATAAGAATGAATTTGTCCTGAGAGGCAAAAAAGACAACCAGAGAAAACTTCATTAAAACCCTGCAAGATTTTCAAGAATCATGATAAATCAAATTATTAAGTGATTCATATCCATATGTATAAGACCAAATGCTACGTAAGATCAGACCACGATTAATCATAGTACAAAGCAAGAAAGAAGAAGGCACTGAATTTTGCAAGATTAATGCCAGATGTTTCCTACCATCTAATCACGTGTTTCCAGATACTGGGTTAAAGCAGTTGTGCCATTCACAATGTAGAATCCTGGATATGCTAATAGGTTGGGTCAAACAAGCATCACTGGACGTGAATCAAAATCGAGTAAATCAGAATTCTCATCTGCAAGTACTGAGTTTTTCAACTCGATGGCAAGGTACAAAAAATATACTAATAATATCTTGGGTAATAGCTTACAAATGTGTCAGCAGTTTGCTATTCTTCAAAGAATTTGAATAAGAAGGATGCCAAATTTGTGAAAAGTAAAACAGGAAATAAGGACCTCTAGCATAGTTTTTGTTTTAACTGTAGTTCGCAAAGTTGCATCCATGTTTGATTCCTCTCTCATACATAAAAAAAAGGTGATGCATATTTCCTGTCTTTGGTTAATCATGGAAGAGTATTGTCTTTAACCCTAAGATCTCAACAGCAATTTCTACTACTTAATAGTACTAAGTCAAGCATCGGCATTCATAATGGAATTGACGTGGCCTAGTAGCTTCTGAAGTGCAATGAATTAGTGAAATGCACCATATTCATGTGTATTGTTACATAAAAATAACTAGTAGCAATGTTCAGATATTGCCGTACAGTGAGAAACATATGAATTTCATCAAAGACGCTAAATTCAAATCAATTTTATTATGAGATAAAGTGCACAATACTCAATCATGAGCACCATTGTTACATTAACCTTTCATTCAAAATCAGCAGAGGAAAGTGGAAATAAAAATGTTAAAAACCTGCTTTTCTTCCAATTCCCTTTCTAGAAAAATAAGTAAATCAAAGGATAATCTCTCACACTCAGCTAGAGAATAAACTAGAAAAACCATAAATCATATAGTTGACACATAAATTCACCCCAAATACCATATTTTGACTGCACTTCAACTACATCAATTGTTCCTGAAAAATTAGATACCTACAGTCAATCATAACATCTTTGCTCCCATCGCTATTACAGAACAATACATTGGATTTTCAAATGCTAACAACTTGACAAATATAATCTAAAATTAAAAATATAAATAATATAGGCGTAAATTAGTAAATATCTGTTCGCGAACAAATTTATTTCCAATTTTTCTTTACACTCGGGCACAATTAAACCCAACGGAGTTTAAGTTTGAAATTTTTACAGCACTTGAAGGTTATATGGACCTATTGTATTGTATGCAACTAGAAAGGAAAGCATTTATTCCTGTCATTCAGATTTGAAAGTGTCACGCCCGGGCCCGGGCCCGTGCAAGCCCGAATGCACATGGGCTTTTTAGCAACTACTTATATACGTCCCTCGCTCTACGAAAATGGTTAACCCAAGTTGCTATAATAGTCCATTGTAAGCTTTGATAAACCACTTTAAATTTTCATCCACAACCAATGTGGGACAAGGGATTACAATCACCCCCCTTTAGAACGCGACGTCCTCGTCGCGACCTAACACATCGATCCACGGCACGGGAATCTAGAGGGGGCTCCTACAGGTTCAGAGGTGGCTCCCGTCATGTAGCACTTTGCCCGCAGGTTCAAGAGGTGGCTCCAACGCACGTGGCACTTTACCCGCAGGTTCAAGAGGTGGGCCCCGTCGTGTAGCACTTGCCCCTTTAGGTCAAGAGGTGGCTCCCACGCACGTAGCACTTTGCCCCGCATAGCACTTATCTCTCGGTGTTTTCTGCCGGTGACGGCTCTGATACCATTCTGTCACGCCCCGGCGCCGGGCCCGCGCAAGCGCGACTGCACAATGGGCTCCTATAGCAACTACTGTGTATCCGTCCTCGCTCTACGAAATGGTTAACCCAAGTTGCTATAATAGTCCATTGTAAGCCTTTATAAACCACTTTAAATTTCATCCACAACCAATGTGGGACAAGGGTATTACAGAAAGCACAATATTAATTATGCACCCCACTGAAAACTCTACATTAAAGAAATGAAAATATGCCCCAAAAAAGGCAGTCCAGATAGCCCTTCAAGGCTTCCACAAAAACTTTCTTGTAACCGGACAGCAAAACCTATAGATTGCATATCAGCCCACATTCTTGAAACAACAAAAGCTTAGAGTTTACACACATAACTATGAATACAAACAAACTGGACATAAAGATGACAGAATGACAGAGAAGAGTTAGTTACGTTAGGGATGGGACGGAGAGGAGAAGAAGCATTTGCGTTGGTGTGGAGAGGGTGGCTGAGGAGAAATGAGAGAGAGCGCCGCCTGGGGATTAAAATGACAGCGATTCTGGCAGTTTGCAAGTACATGTTTTCCTGGTTGCCTGCGTGGGGAAAGTGAAAAAAGAGGAGTGGTGCTACGGCGGCGAGTGGTGGCGCTTCCCGACACTCCCGCAGAATGAAGAAGCTCGATGGTCTGCAAGGGGCAAGACAGATTCGCTGAAGTACAATATTTTACATTTTTTTTATAAATTTGATATCATATATAATAATAAAATAAATAAACTAATATTAATTAATACTATTTTTGTTGATATTATTTATTTTATTGTCCCCTCAAGTCAAGAGAATATTTCAGGGAAGCGACGAAGCGCTGTTTTTGACCCTCGTCAAGAGGACTATTTCAAATTAAAACATTTTTAATCTTTTCTTCGAATCTTTATACAGAGAAGTAACCTGTTCTGCAAGAACAGAGCAAAACCGATCAAAGAACAAAGTCGAAAATTCAAACATGAAAAGATTTGATTTTGATTAGTGGAAAGTACCATCTTTACGAATTTTCTAAACTTCGAAAATCTCCCTTCTTCTGTTTCATATAAAATACCCCGTTTCAGTATTGAATTAATGGTAATGGACGGGGAAGCAGAGGAATTACAGGTGGGAGTAATTGGTTCTTGTGGTTTGAGAAGATCTGTGCAATCAATGGCCATTGTGGTAGTTTATGGCAGCATATTTACTAGTTTTGAGACGGCCATCTGTGTCCCGACCCGAAGGTTTTCCAAAGAATGTCTACCCATAAGGTGGCAGCACACGGCCGAATGGGGCGGAAGAATAGATGGTGTTGAAAAATTAGCACGAAACTCATTGAATTTTTAGCCGAGGGTGACTCAAACTCCAGTACCAGGATCTGACAATTTTGAAAAGCTCTATTTCCTATGGATAGCGGGCAGAATGATCTTCATGCTGGATTAATATCGATGAACGTGGACAAGTGAAGCCGGATGTTCCTCATAAAGTTGATCAATTTTCTGTTGCTCTGGAGGCAGGTATAATTTAAAGAATCCCCGTTGTAAGTAGCAAGACCACGGCCCCAACCTTTATTAATTTGTCGTCTTGTATTGAAGAAATCATACATTGATATACTATGTCTCATGTCAGATTGTTGGAGAGAAGTACAAAGCACTGATTATATATCTGGCACCCCTTTCGGAGAAGAAACAACACGTCTGGATTTTTAAAGGAAGCCCATTGATTATGCAGTTTTCATGTCTTCTTTCTGTTGTAAAGATAATTTATTGTGATCTTGTGGCTGCAGAAACTCTCAAAGCTCGGTGCAAGGGCATTTTGGATACACAATACTGGTCCCATTGGATGTTTGCCTTGCTTTGTTGTTCGTCATGCAGCCGAGCCAAACAACACTGACCCTAACGGCTGCATAAAGTCGTACAACGAGGTGGCTAAAGAGTTCAACAAGCAGCTTAAGGATAGAATGATCAATTTACGGAGCCAGCTCCAAGAAGCAATGTTCATTTACGTCGACATCTACTCTGTTAAATATTCTTTGATCAGCGATGGAAAAAATTATGGTGAAAAACATATCTTTATAAAACTCAACTCTTCTTATTTTAAGGATCAAAATTTTGTAGATAGTCATAGTTCAAGCATGGATAATACTAAATTAGTAGGAAGTTAGTTGTAAAGATTTCTCTTTTCATGTGGTTTTATTTAAATCAAAGTCCGTTGATCTATAAATCATCAAATCACATTATTAACTTAGGTACCGTTTGGTTGGTTGAAGGATGTGATAAGTAGTGTAAAGATTAAAAAGTATGAAATGATTGTAAAAACTGTGTGATAAGTTATTTTGAGTGTTGGTTTGAGAATAAGATGGTTGATAAATTTACTATTGGTATAATGATTAAAATGTCACTAGCATTATAATAATAATAAGAATAGTATATATAATAATATATAAATAATAAAATTTAATAATAGAGAATAATAATTAGTCTTATATATAATTATAATAAAATAATACTAGTAAAATTATTATTAATTATTGAAACAGTTAATATAAAATATAATATATATATATAGATTATTATTATGTTAAGAATAATAATTATTCTTGTTATATAATTATAATAATAAGATTATATTATAAAATATTAATAATAAAATTAATAATAAAGTAAATAATCCTATCTACATGGAAATCTCTAGATTCTATTATATATCTAAGAATTATTATTAGTATTATTAGAGCTCTATTATTATAGATCCGTCTATATCTTATTTTCTAATAAAAATAAATCTTATGAAAAATCCTAATCTCTCTCTAGTAAAATCTATACTATATTAAGATATAATAATCCTAAAATAATATACTATAATGGAGCTATAATAATAATAATAGATATATCAATAATAACATAAGAATATAGGTATTATAGACATAGAATAAAACTCTCTACATATGTCTATGTATATATATAATAATAATATTCTCGTCTTCTATTTTATATATATATATTATATTTATGATTAGTATATTATAGCTTATCTTATTATTTATATATTATATCTCTACCCCTATACTACTAATTAAAATAAAAATACTAAATAATAATATTGTTGTAGGAATAAGTTGTATTTTTTGCGGGAATTTATTTTTTTGAAACAGTAAAAAAAGGTGGGAAAGGGGTATATATGTCTTTTTTATTGTAAGTGAGATTAGAATGTGATAATAGACGGGATAAATATTTTATACATCAAAGCAACATAGGATAAATAAATATCCAAAGATAATAATCATATCATCTAATCCAAACACACCCTTGGTGTTTTAGTTACAATTGACTCCTTTTAACGTTTCAGCAGAAATAAAATCTTCTGAATATATTGATAGGTTGATACAAAGCGTTCCCCAACCCCATTCAAACTCTTTTCTGCAAAATTATCGTATTCTTAAATGTTGGTTTTGTGTTGGATTTTCCAGGATTTCCGGACCCTCTTGGATATTGCTGCAGGGGATTAGGGCTGGTTGAATGTGGGAGAAAGGCAACAATGTGAATGGAACTGAAGTATATGGGGATTCTTGCAAAAACCCGTCAGAGTACATAAGTTGGGATAACATACACTATACAGAGGCAGCAACAAATAGGTGTCGAATCATATTTGGATGGGTCGTATTCTGACCAAAATTCCCATAGCTGAAGCATGTTTCCAATCTTCGTAGTGCCAAGTTGATTCCTGTTGTACCGTATGCTCATAGATCTGGTCACTGGGATCCTGTCTCTATTCTTACAACTTACGGATAGTAATTATTGTTATTGATGAACGAATTGATGATCCCAAATGATTTCGTTCTGGATTCAATTTATGGGAAATTTTTCTCACGCAGTATTCATGTGTATTGTTGTTAATGATCATAAATTTGGGCTAACACAGAAGCACCTTAGTATATTTTGGCAGTCCAGAAGTTTAAGCTGTTGTTCCCTGCTGGTTTGCTTGTGGCTAACAATCATATTAGTGAGATCTGACAACCTTCAAGCAAGTCTGAGGTTTCTCATAGAGAGCGCAAACAAGTTGAGTTCACCTTATCTTGTAGAAATATGCAATCTTGAACATGAACATAAAGTTTAGTTTGAGTTCAAGCTCATTTCATTGTTCACGAGTGAGGTACAAAACAAGCTCAATGTTGACTCATCTGCCACTCTCAAATCAAGTTATGGACTCTGTTGGAAACCACCATCTTCTGACTTTTGTTACTATGTTTCCATGGAGATGTCAAATGCCACGAAGGAAGACTGCCTGGCATACTCAGTCCCATCTCAAAACTTTGGTAACTGCAAGTCAGCCTGTTTAGCAATTACTAACTACTCAAATTCGAACTCTTCGTAATAGAAATAGTTCATGTACATAAGTGTTACTTATTGATATATCTATAAGAAGAA